>JAKTPS010000097.1:0-47956 GCA_030556275.1 Lipomyces sp. NRRL Y-27488
TTGTGCCCGGCCCTGCCCCCATTTTTTAAACGCTTCATGATCTGGGTTAGGGTATTCGGCTGAAGCAGCGGCAGTTCAGCATAGATTACACTGTGGTATTTTGCTATGCCATAGTAAGAGGTTAGATTCGCTATATTGTTCGATTTTGGCCCGGAAATTTTGCGCGTCGTGTTTTTTATATCCTCATCAATCGAGTTTCTATACGACTGCTATAGGTCACTTTACGCCGGGTGCCATTTTGATGTTTGCCTTCGGTTGTTGAGCAATATCGATAGTGTTATGTTTGTTGGAGCGAGAATTAAGTGCGGATACCGACTTGATGATATGTAATTTCTTGATCCCAATTTTTATCCTATTTCGTGTTCACACTAATCAGAGCGAGATCACATAATATCATATACTACTGATGCACATTGGAAGTCAGTCATAGTCATATTGTTAATGAAACCCCACCCACTAATGTAGTCACTGATGGCTTGTTCTGTAATTAATCAGCGAAATAAGCAGCAAGTTCTAAGATTTTCTCCCTTGAAACAGCACCTAGTGATGTAACCATCCTACCATTCGCCCGCCGGTCACTTTTCTATTCGGCATGACTCGGACCCCGGAATGCACGCACGAGCTCATGGTTCGTCCAAAATACTTCTTCGAGGTCCATGACTTTCCCTTGTATCGTCCGGAGACGAGAACAAATACAGAGAACAATAGTTCCGCACAGTGAAATTCCCCAACGGAAAACAACAGGACAAAAACATCCAAACTCTGGGCTTCTATTATGTACCTGCGGTTCTATTCCTCCACTGCTGCAGAAAGCCTAAGTGAAGTCAGTCCTTTCATTCGACACTAAATATCGTGACGTGAAGTCTGAATAATTGTGATGATAAATGCAAGCACGAGTCCCTAAGTATTGAAGAATAATTAGCCCTTTCTTTCTAGATCTCAGCGCTAGACGCAATGATCAAAACATACCAACACTGTAAAACATGACATCATCGCGATCGACGATATGCCAGGTGGATATTTATCTCTTTGTAACCACACAGTGACAATAAAAAATCTATAAGTTCCAACTATAACGCAAGTGATTGCAAGAATAATGAACGAAGCTATTGACATCAAAAAATAACTTAGGAAACGGCCAACGTCTAAGCAATATGAATTGGCCAAGAAAAGAAAGAACATACCCGCGACACACCGTCCAAATATGAAGAACGCCTGGTGAGCATTACCTCCTTGTTTAGCTGCGGCGGCAGTAGCAGCACCAGCAGCTGACGTACTAAACAAACGCGCGATAACAAGCGCCATAAATGCAAACGACATGCTTGTCCTTATCCACGCCAAATAATTCCGCTCATTCGCCGCGTTGTCCTGCGACACGGCCCCGCGCTTCTCGAGATACACGCTCCGAAGATTGGTGTGTAGAGTTTTGGAAGTGTCGAATTTTGTCAAGAGTGGGTATCCGTGAAAGTTACCTTTCACACGCAGGAGTCTAAATTCAGGCACAATCGGGGGAGAAATAGTGGAATGAAGGTGGCCCTCTTGGTTGAGCTTGTATCGCTTGGCGGCCCTGGAGGATGGGACTGCTCTACTTGAAAAAGAGGAGAGTGAGGAGGAAGTGCTGGCGCTCGCGTTAGACAACAGGGATGAATCTTCTCTATCGCTGCTGTCGTCATCATAATCGTCGAGTAAATAGGTCGATGCTCCATCGTCGTCCAGATCATCCTCGCGGTTATAGTAATACGCCGGATCAATGACTGCATTCCGAAATGCCACACCCAATGGCGACGAAGGCCGCACATCACTCGCAATTATTTCGTCCCGCGCCCTTTGACGGCTACCGCGATTAAAAAAAGGTGGCTTCCACATACTGCCTGTGCTCCTTCACTGAATCATCCGTTCGACATATGCCGCGTGGTATTTATATACCGCAAAAAAGCCTGAGACCCAACCGCCAGATACAATACAAATGCACGTATAAAAAAGCAGAGGTATTTGAGGTGATGTAACAGAGAAACGATAACGAACAGTGGCCAGTTAGCGTGCGGAACAAACGGGGAAAACCTACGACGTGAGAAACATGTTACGATACCTCCGCCTCCCCCTTTGCCGCCCCCCAACGTCGAGTGACAAGATATTGCCCGCGCTATTATTAGAGCAAACACTGCTCCGTATCTCGCTTCAATTCTGCAAAATGCAAATAGTTCTCTTTTTTTTCTTTGATGTCAAGTGCTATTCGATCTTGCTTGGACGTGGAGAGACACAAAGTCAGCTGATCTGATATTCGTCTTCAAAGAGAGTCACATCTTTAACCTTAAAATTTAGTTAACTGCGGGTTGGGGTTGAATCAAAGCTCACTTCTGTCACGTGAAGAAATGCTTGTATCATAAGCAGAATTTAAGCAACTGTAGGATCTATTAAACACCGTCATGTGCATTTGCAACACAATCCCCTTTGACCAGCAATACCATCTAGCGGGAAACCTGTAGAGTCTCAAGACAAAATAGCATCCGGAACTTTACACCTTCATGCAATTAAATAAGAAGTTTGTTCAAAAAGAAAGGACACCAAAACAGACACCAAAAAAGAGAGAGAAAACCCAAGGCGCCCATCAAGCCAGGACTTTTAAAATGCGACTGCGCTGAAGGACCTCACATCCAAATAAGACAATGCAAGATAAAATTATTTTAGTATAAAAAAAGAAGAATAAAATCATTAACCGTCGCGAACGGAAAATCAAACGAATGACAATCACGTCAATACGCGAGTCGTGTTCACCAATATCAAAATAAATCCAACGGCAATGAGCTATAGTATTTCAGCATTAGTATGAAATGTATAAACTAATACGATAGGTACATACCAATATCGCAGCAACTGAAATTATCAATACGGAAGCACGTCCAGGAGGGAACTTTTCACGCTGCAGCCAGATAGCGACAATGTAGTATCTGTAGGTGCCGACAACCATCAGAGCAATGGCAAGCAAAATAAAGAGAGCTGCACAAATTAGTACTCTTAGCCGTTTCAAAATCGAAGAACTGACAGCGTTATATATCGTACCTCCAATAACCTTGCCAGCAATCAACAGCCCATCACCGTACCCCCGGAATGCCTGCGTGACAGCTAATCCAATGGTCGCAAACGACAAACTTGTGCGCACCCATGCCAGATAGTTTCGTTCGTTCGCAAGATGGTCGCGCGCAACTGGACCCTTGTTTTCTAGCAGCATGTTCGGCATATTGCGCCAAAGCGTCGATGCCTTCTCGTACTGCATAAGAAGCGGAAATCCGTAGTCGTTGCCTTTCACGGCAAGAAGCTGCTCCTCCGTTAACGACACGCCGTCGGCAAGTTCGCTGTTGCTGCCATTCGCGGTGCGGGGGCTGCTGGATGTGCCGTGGGCCGCGTGGGGTTTGCCGGCGATGGCGGTCAGGGATGACGACGACGAGCCCGAGGAAGACGAGGGCTGTAAAAGTGCACTGGATTCGTCCACATTGGCCGCGGTGCGGTGATGGAGCGTGGACATGGCGGATTGTTTGCAAGATATATTTCGCACTGAGGTATTGAGCCGAAGGAGAATGCGACCACAGGAGAGCCATTCTCACTAACTCCGGCCGCGCCCGACCGTAATACCCTTACCCAACTACGTGCTCATCTGATAAGAATTCGTTATTGCCATACGCACTTCATGCTCCAAACTTGTCATGCAAACTGTAACAAAAACAAAATTCCTTGTCCAACATCAATAATACGTCTGCGAATTCAGATCAGACACCATCGTTGAAACAAGGGGACAAAAAAAACGCTACACAGGCTTATTGCTCAACAAATTACTCCGATACGAGTCAAATTCCGGGAACACGTCCGGTCCCAGAGAATTAATCATTTCGGTCACCTCCTTTGACAAATTCTGCCTCGTTATCCTCAATTTTGCCAAACTAGTTTGGTTGGATGGGTTGAGACAAGCCACAAGGGGCTTCAGCGACTTGAATATATCCATGCCAATCTCGCCAATCCGCAGCGCGGCATACGTGATCAACGGGAACACAATCATCGACACAAATGTGATCAGCCATACCGGCCGCAATTGTGGAACGAGATCATATCTCCACGTTGCCCACGTCGCCAACAGCGCGTAGAACCAATACAGCGCCGGTGCAAGACCCAGCGCAACCAATATCTTCCACGTAGCAACGACGTCACGTGCCTGGATCTTCACTGTCGAGGCCTTCAAAGCAGCCGCAGCCTTCCGCTGGGATATCTTCTTTGTCGCGATAAACACAGGCGCAAAGAGAATCGCGCCAGGCAAAGCCCCGAGGGCGAGAATGAATAGTTTGGTAGATCGGTAAATCAGCTTTCCGAGAATCACAGGCGCAGACAACGTTGCGTACTCCACTTGATGGTCCAGGACCCCAAGATGCCGGAGTTGCTTGTTATAGTCTGTGACAGCTTCCCGGAGATGTATTATTCGAGGGTCGTCCTTGTAGTGTGTATACCCAATGACCAACCGCCTATTCATCTCAATAACCAAAGACAAGGGAATCCGCTTGTGCGCAGGCTTGTATAGGCGCCTCGCTGCCTGAATTACCATCATAGTATCATAATCAGGAGACGTAACCGTCACAGCCAGGAGAGCTTTTTGCACGATGTCGAGCATTTTCGAGACAGCTTCCCGACGCTCGCCGTCCCCGTGAATGTATTTGTCAACCAAATTTCTCGGCACATCGATTGGGGGGCCGAATTCGATAACTGCACGCGATCGGAATTTATGCGGATGGAAATAGTTCATGCCGCAAGGAACGATCTTCACGTCGCAGTCGGGGTTATTAGCAATTGCTCCAAGCGCCATGATTGCTACTCCTGCTTTCAGTGGCAAAAGATCAGGACGATCGTGCGAGCCACCTTCGGGGAAGATTCCAATGCAACCGGAATGATTCAAATGCTGAAACACCTTCTCATAGACCTCCTTCTGGTCAACCTTCGGAGCAATTTTAAACTTGGATGGACCGGCAAGCAAAATCTGAAGACCTTTGTCCTTGAAGTCCTTTTTTAAAATCAACTCTTCGTCGGACACGATGCTCTCAATTTCCACATTGCCAGCAGATTTGGGAAGCATTATCAAACCCCCGGATTCGCACTCGGTCGTAAACTTCGTCCCGTCGCCCTTGAGCACCTTTGTGTCTTTCTTGTCAAGAAAAATAACACCAGTGGCCTGTACCGCCAAATCTTGTGCCCGAAAGACCGGAATCGACGACACCGATCTGGCCATTGCGCCGACGAACCACAGGTGCATGGACTTTTCGGCCGTCAAGAACGAGATCCGGCGGCCGGCTTCGTTTCTAGTCTGGCGCATGAGCATGATCGGATCGACAAACTGTCGCTTGTGTTAGAATACTTATACATGCATTTGAACAATTACACAACAAACCTGATTAGCATGGGGTGCCGCGACAAAGATGATCGGTCCATGACGAGGAATCCTATATGCACCTCGCGGGCGGATTTCACGAAAAAACAGATCAAAGACGACTACAAACTTGAGTTAGTCCTGTCTGTCATTATTCAGAATAAATCCTGGATCAAATTGCACAACGTACCGGACAAACTCCACACGACCATGTCATATATCCATGTCTGGAACGTCTGCTGGGTGTCGATGGACTGAGTATACGGTCCATTCGATGTCGTTGTTGAGGTTGGCGTTAGTACATTGTCTTCGTCGTCAGTAAGTCCTTCCTTTCTGCCATCTTCGCTGACGACAGTGTAGACGGCCTCTGAGCTCATTGCGAATGCTACACGTGTGGCTTGCCGATGCGCGCAGTCAGGAAGAGAAGTGGTGCGTGGGCGTTTTTGTATCATTTGGGGCTCGTTGCCGATCGCGGCGGGTGTATACCCTAGCCCTAGTTTTACCGCAGTCTCCGACGATCTCTCCGGAGCTCACTCATCCCAGCACCAAACCTGCTTTTCATGCATGGTAAGATACCTCTCAACTTAACGAGAGTAATGATGTATTACTGAAAATTTTCAATTCTGAACTAAAGACGCTTTCAATATCCTTTGCTACCCATACCAAGCACGAAAGCGCCCCGACCAAACGAGCGTGGATGTGAACACGCGAGCACCCCGATAGGAATAATTGCAACAATTCTCATCTAATGAGTCTTTCTTTTGCCTTCTGCAACTTCAGCATTATTAGATATTTGCCATTATCTATTGTCGACCGAAAGTAAACTTACTAGCGTCTGAATATGTTTTGTCTGTTTCCCACGGCTTCTTCGTGGTATCCATAGCCTGTCCTGGATAATGTTCCGCCGTGCCAGCGCTTGACCCTTTAGTAATCATCACTGTTAGTTATTGGGCGCTCAATGATTCACTACCGATGATATGGACTCACCAAACCAATACCCCATACCAGCAACAGTCACTGCAAGCGTTCCAGCAAGAATGTATAGATTCGGATGCCGATTTCCATAGCCCTTAAAGATGTGACCCACCCGTTCCATGTTCTGTCCCATGTTCTGTCCCATGTTATGTCCCATATTCGTTGTTGCTGGAGCCATTTCTTTTACTTCCTTTATCCTTCTGTGGTCGTTTGAAGTTGTTGCTTAGTGTATAAATATTCTGTAGATTGAGATGTGAGATTGCAATAAGAACTGCGCGGCGGTGAACTGGAGTATTTATATAATTTGAAGGCCGGGGTGGTGGTAGGATAATGAGAGTAGAGGGGTTCTTCACGCGGTACGGTAAATCTGCCACTACCACGCGACCAGCACTAAATGCCTACTCATTCTGTGTGACATCACTTGAGAAGCTGAAACTCCCACCACGCAAGATCGTCAGTCGTAGGTTTGAGCAGTGCACATCCACACCCAAGATGACGTCGTCTTCTGGTAACCTGTTCTGAAGGCAAGAACTTTTCACCTGTTCAGATGGGATGGGAAGGGAAGATAATCGATGCGATACGATGCATGTGACGTCACAGCTATCGATCCCCAGCCATTATGTCTGCAGATGGGAAGAATGTGTTTTTTTTTCTATGGATCGAGGTAATCCAGTCCATCCAAGTCTTATACAACTACAGTGAAAGATTCGATGTATAGATGCCAATTTGCATAATTATGCTGTAAAATGTTTGATTTTAAGCCCTCAAATGGTTGGGACTTGACAGTTTGTGCCTAAATCGTTATGACCACGATTCTTGAACCCCCAACTTAATTTCACCTTATTAGCTGCTGCTCAATCAACTAGATGCTCATATTATATGATACGCACAGCCCATAGATTATCCTTCCAAAAATTACAAGTGCTACGACAGCCACTCTCATCCTTTTCATTTTCGTCAATGTCTTCGTTTTCAGAGGCACTGCCTTCGTCCTTTCCTGAACTCGTGCAGACCAGATTCAAGGCTGCGGCCGAGCTGGGGTCGCTGAAGTTCTCGGAGTCCACGACCGAGGATATTCAGGAGGACGAAATAACGGTGTGTATGTCTGTTACGTACACAATGAATGAATTAATGCTGAATTTAATTGAAGTATCGCGTGCGCATAGCTCCGAGCCTGGGGCAGAAACCAGTGCAGACTAAGGACGATTCCGCGAGTGAGCCGTCGAAGCCCAAGGTGGGTATGCTTCCTGTGCTTCATCTTGTACAAACTAATCGTTTTATCAAGTTCAATCCCTTTCTCAATCCCGAACCTCAGCTTTTCCTTTCCCCTCTCGGCGACAAGTACTCCATCATCCTGAACAAGTTCAGCATATTGCCATATCATTTTCTGCTCATTACGAAGGAATTCGAGCCCCAGAACTCTCCGTTGTCCGAAGAAGATCTGAGTGCGACTTGGACATGTTTGGAGCCAACTATAGAGGCTGATACTCGACTGCTTGCATTTTATAACTGCGGGCCCGCGTCCGGTGCTAGTCAGAGCCACAAGCATGTGCAGTTTATTCCTGTCCCCAATGATTTCAAGCTTTTGCCTGATGTCGCGTTAAACTACGGGGTACAAGCAAGCAAAGGTGGGCCTCTTTGTTTTGGAATCCGAATAGGGTCGGTGCATTAATATTTTGCAGATGCAATCGGCGAATTTCCCACAAGCGACCCCGCCGTGCCGTTTGCACACTTTATATTACCCATCCCCCGACGTCCCACGCCCGACGACCTCATCATGCGTTTTTCGTCTCTACTCGCGCGGACACTCACGAGCCTACGCGAAAACGAACAGTCGCAGATCTCGTTCAACTTCGCCATGACGAAGGATTGGATGTTCATCGCGCCGCGTAGCCACGAGTCTTACGAGGATGTGTCGGTGAATTCAACCGGTATGGTCGGCTTGTTGCTGGCGAAGTCGCAGGAACAGTTCGATTTTATCAAGAGCGTAGGACCTTCAGAATTATTAACAAAAGTTGGACTTCCGAGAGTTCAGGAAGACGAAAAGCATGAACATTACTAGTTAGAGTAATATTATCATTTGGTCTATACATGCTATTTTACAGTTATTGTCAACTTCCCATATACCTCAATACCTATCTTAAGATGAGAGCAACGACGTTTGCTCCTCGAGAGAATAACCGAGAATATACAGCACATCCTGCAACGACTTTGCGTTCAATCGTGCCGGCGCCCGTTGCTGTACAATCGGCTTGGCATTGAATGCGATGCCGTAGCCGGCGGTGTGCATCATCACAAGGTCGTTCGCTCCGTCGCCTATAGCCACCGACTCGCGGAGCTCGATGCTCTCGCGTTCGGCAATCTCCCGGAGTAGGTGTGCTTTGCGGTCGGCGTTGACTATATCCCCCAGGACTTTTCCGGACAGAGATGCTCCATCTTCTGTGAGCTCGAGCTGTTGAGAAGAGCAGAGTGGAGTGAGTACCACATCAAGTAGAGTATAGAGAGCGCGTATCACCTACAGTGTTCGCAAATGCATAGTCGAGTCCTAGCTTTCCCTTCAACCAATTCGCAAGAGGTATGAATCCACCACTGAGCACAGCAAGTGTGTATCCCTCTTTCTTCAAAACTTTGCAGAGCTCAGGCGCACCGGGCGTGATTCGTATTTCCGATTTCAGAGACTCGAACACAGTTGAAGGAACGCCTTCGAGAAGCGACACTCGCCGACGAAGGGATTCGTTGAAGTCAATCTCTCCGTTCATTGCTAATGATGTAATTTTCTTGATATCTGTTAGATGAGTGCGATGTTTATGTGCAAAGTGGCTTGGAATTATTGTAGTTGCGTACAGAAACCTGATCTTCGACATCAGCGTAGGCGGCAATCATGTCGATGACCTCCTGTTGGATGAGCGTAGAGTCCATGTCAAATACAACAAGGCGCTTGCCTTTCCGATACTTGTGATCCGGCTGCAGACATATATCCATCCCCTTTTCGAAACATAGCGTGTTCGCGCGTTCTTTGAGGGCTGTCAGGTCGCCGTCGACGGCGACGACGTAGTCTTCCGCTCGGTCGGATAGCTCGCGGCATGACTCGATTGAAATTCCCAGCGAACGTAAAAGACCCGTCCACGCGTCCCGCTGGTCCGCCGATATGCGCGTCTGTGATAACACGGTCGCTACGTACTTCATCTTGCAAGATGTTGTCCGTTTGCCAAATTTGTCGCTGGGTGTGACTTTTTTTTTCCCGCCGCAACTCGCTGAGCCGCACAGACTTTCATCTGTCACTTCTTCATAATTTCAATATGCGGTTGGGATACTAACGAAAATCATCAGCCCCGGAAAATGAACGAGGAATGTGTCCTTTACGGACTGACGTCCGACATTGCCAAAGCTGATGGTATTTTCGCAATCACAAAGCTTGCCGGCGCGACCTCTTCATCGTCCTTGTCGTCCTCCGCCGCTGCCACGGTCGCGAGCGTCAAATCCTTCAAGCAAAACGGATCTTTCACAAACCGCAGCGTCATCCTCGAGTCGTCGATCCTAGTGGCCCAGTCCGACCGGCCTGTCATCAACGTGTACTCGGTATCGAAAGAGAATCCTGTGCAGAAGATCGTCGTGCCGGAAAAGCTTTCGTGCATAGTTGCGTCGCATTCAGGCAAGTTCCTGGTCGCCGGCACGCAGAGCGGTCGCCTGGCGCTGTGGGAACTGGGATCCGGCGCATGCCTGTATTACCAAGAAGCACATTATGGTGCGATCAACACGATACTGTTTAGCTACGACGACGCGATCGTATTCACCGCTGGTGCAGACACACGGCTGTACTCTTGGAGGCTGCTGGACCTATGCACTACACTATCGACCCACGCGGCCGTGAAGCCCCTTGCGTCTGCGAATCTTCATAGTTTGGAGATAACTGGACTGGCGTGTGGATACGGACGAGCGATTGACGCGAGGGTGTACAGTATATCAGCTGATAACACTTGCCGGGTATGTTCATTGTCGACTTTCGCCTTGCAAGTCGGGCTGAATCTAACGTGTGACTTGACCAGGTCTGGAACGCGGCCGACTTGAAGCTCTACTCGACATTCGTATTTAACAGTCCTCCGAGCAGCATCGTGCTCGATCCCGCCGAGCGTGCCATGTACGTCGGCTGCGATAACGGCACCATATACCACGTCGATCTCTACAAGTCCCAAAACGACGACTTTGAGCTGACCTACGTTGGCGGACTACAGAGAAGCGTGCAGGTGTCGCCAGAGACGGCTATGAAATTCTCGCAGCATCAAGCAAGAGTGCTAGATCTTGACTTGTCTTTTGACGCTACGCAGCTGGTGTCGGGGTCCGAGGACGGTTCCGTTATCGTCTGGGATATTTCGACGAGACAAGTGTTGCGGAGTATTAGGGTGGGCAAGGGAAAAGTCTACACAGTCAAGGTTCTTCAGACATTACCTGCTGCTGAGCACTTTCCTCTCGAATCACTCAAGTTCTCGTACGATTCCACATACCTAGACAGTCACGAGGCATGGATTTCGATCCCGTCTCCGGTCTCCTACAACAGCGGCCCGTCACAGTCGCATTACGAAGCGGCCTCATCAAACGTCATATACAGTCTCGCCGAACCGACGTCTACTAACATCTCCGCCTTCTACTCTGCCTCCTCCTCCTCCGTCGCGATTGCCGACGCGGCGGACCAAGACGACGTGACACCGAACGCGATCGCGCTCGGTCGCGCAAACAACGCAGGCAGCATCGAGGACTTTCAAGCAAAGTACGAGAAACTTGGTGCGGCTTATAATTCGCTCTGGCAGGCTTACACAAAGATGTTGGAAGCGAAGAGTAAAGGGCGGCCTTCATCGTCACACAGTTCATCGTCACACAGAGGTTGAAGAGCTATAAAAGGCGCACTTTTGATTTTTCGGTGTATGAGTACGACTACCGTTTGTCATATTAATATTATTTGGTTTTTCTTGTTGGCATTCGACAAAAATGTAGTAGAGAAACTGAATATAGGCGCGGTATCGTGTTGCAACCATTTATTAAAACTGACAAGCGCATGCAAAAAAGAAATAAACTAAATGAATAGAAAACTATTCAATGACATCGATAAAATCGCAAACGAAATCCTTAATATCAAAATTTGGCCACGTCTCGCTGCCATAATCTGTGGCGTCCAATCGCTTCGATTCAACTGATTTCTTGATGGTAACAGGCGAGGGAATCTGAGGGGACGCTGAGGTCAGAAGCGTGGAAAGGGAATCTTGTTCGATTTCTTCGCACGGAAAGGCAGCAGATGCAGATGCTGGTGACTGACTCGAAGGATATGACTTGGCAGAAGCAGAATATGCTGTAAATCGTTTTCGTTGGCGCTGATCATCTGAGAGTCTTGTGCTTTCACCTGATTCCTCAACGAAACTGTGCCTCGACATACTCCGCTTTCGATTCGTTTGGACACCTTTCAAAATATCTACGAACTTTGCTGCGTTGTCCATCGCCGTTGAGGCAGCCCGAGTCTTTAGACGGGACATTTGAGCCTCCGCCCGTCGCGCAGGTGACACAGGCTGGCGTGTAGGACTTTCGTCGTTTGTACGGTTTGTTCGGCGTTGCTCTTGGTGCGGATTCGCTTGCTGAGAAGTCCACAGCGGAGGCCGTCCGTCAGCTCTTGCACTGGAGTTAGAAAGACGAGACTGAGTGCCAGTACTGTCATCCAGCCTATGTAATGCTGGTCCCAAGTTATTGACGAGAGGCGAGTACTGACTATCCACAGAGGTGATCCCGGTAACGCTGCTGTCGCCTTCAGTTGCCTCCGTAAAGGAGCTGTTCTGTTTGCGGCGAAAGAGAGCCGGTAGACTGAACCCACCGCCAGTGACAATTTTTGGATTAACTAAATCATCGTCAGTTGCTTTGGGGCCATGGTATGCATTGCCGATCGTACTTTCGGAGTGGCACGACAAATCGCTGTCATCACCTAAAAAGAGCAAGTCGTCAACAGCCTGAGGAATTTCACGCTTCGTGGGCAAGTCCAACTTCGTCCTGTCCTGGTCGGCTCGCATATTACTGTCGGTTTCTGGCACTAGAAACTGCTTGTCTGGCATGCCTCCAAATTGCCGATTCTGGTCTAGTCGTTTCTCGCTGTTCGAGTTCTGATTCAAAATAGGTTCCCCAATTTCGCGAAGGTCCTCGCTGTTCAACGACATCTCGCTCGAAAGTGTCGTCACGTTAAAATCTGCTCTTTGTTCTTCAATTTTGTTGATTTGAGACTCTGCGTTTTTTATTTCATGGGTTCTGAATTACATTCGTCAGCAGTGAGAAAGAACGCAATGTGCAGTAAAAAAGCCAAAACGGAAATTTCAAAGATACGAACTTAGAAGCTCTCGATATGCCTTCCAGAAATCCGCTCAAGTCTTCGTCGCTCAAGAACAAATCGCTCGAAGGGAACGACAAAGACCGCGCCTTATAGTCGTACTCACTCTCTGGCTCTAGACACAGCTAATGTGAGCAGACCTGCACCACTTCCCAAGCACAAGATTCACACCTCTATCTCTCATCGTTGTGGACACCTTCGCGTAGCTGTCGATCTGTGTCTGTACTTGTGAAGAAGACGCTTTGACAAAATTCGTTTTTGACATTGCAGATTTTGTAGCTTTCCCTTTGCCAACGCCGTCGCCGGCAATACGACCCTCATCGAAATCCTTTTCCATTTTCGCTTGAAAAGAGGTTTGTTGCTTTAAGAATACAATGCTGTCAGGCTTGAGACCAAGGTCAAGTTCGCCTATCTCCTCGGTGCCGACTAATGTGATTTGCTTGTTAATGACTTCTAACCCGCCGGTGTTTTACTTTTAATCAATTGGACTGCTTACCAATTTCTTCACAGGCAACTGTCAGTTTGCAGCGGAGAGGCAACCCGGTCCATGAGTCAATGTTAACCATCGCGATGTACTCTCGGCCCGCATTCAGATGTTTCATGCTATAGAACTGTCAGCCGGTAACCTCGTCTCGAACTTTCGACATAAGCAACAGAATAAAGGCACTTACACGGCGCGACGGTAGTCAACCAGCTTACCATTCGACAGCTCAAGCAAGAAGGCCACGGTTATCAGCTTCTTTCGATACACCTTCACGATCGTCTTGTTAATGACATCGACAATCACGCGAACGCCGACGCGGATCTGCTTCGCAGCGACGTCCCTCGTTTCGGACACCTTTTTCAAAGTCACGGCAAACTTCGGCATCTTCTCGACCTCCTGCAAGAACTTGACGCCGCGGCCGCGGTTGATCTTAAGCACGTTCTCGATCCGGATGCTGTCCATCGCCCGCACGTCATCGAACGTAAGCACGCCACTGGCCACAAACTTGCGCAGCGTGGCCGGGCCGACGCCCTCCAGCTGCATAAGCACGGACGAGCTGTTTTCCCAGATCTCAGCGCGAAGTGCGCGCGCCAATTCAAGCGCGTTGCGTGCGGACACGGCGTCGCCGGCTTGCACGGTGCAGTCGATAATGCAACTGATAAGTCGCGGAAGGTGCTGCCATATCAATATTTTATCAAGCTCGAACTGATTTGCATGCCTCGAGGAGCCTTCGTACACTGGAAAATCTAGCTTTCCTAACACGACCTGAATGATTAGGTTCACTTTCTCAGGAAAATCCGTTACTTCAACAGGCTTGAAGGGGAAGCGAAGGCCAGGAGAGTTATTGATCTCCTTATAAAATTTCTTCTCTCCCGATTTGAAACGGATATCTTTGAACTCTTCCGATTGACAAAGTAAACGAAGCTGGGGAGAGATCGGTGGTAAGTGAAACGGCACGATAGTAAGCAGTAGTAACAGAAACACCCACAATGTCAGCCAACTGCATAGAAGTACTGGCTCCGCAGAATCTTTTCATCGTATCAAACCGAACGTAAAACAAGGCCATGGATCTGCAATGTGGTGTGGCGACAATTCTTTTCTGGTTAGTGGTGTCCGCCGTGATAATGCCTGCGTCCATTAACATGTCGATATTTTCTGTTGCAAGCCGGTCCAGAATCGAATCAATGTCATGTATCACATAACTTCCACCTAGGTTATAGTATCGCGGGTTCTTCTTCAGGCGCACGTAGAGAAATGTAGAGCGCAGCCAGCCAACGGCTGAGGTGACGTCGATAATCGTGCGCAGACATACTTCGGCGTTCTATGAGAAGTGCAATTGTCAGTCAATTGCAGAAATAAACTCCTTCCATTGTAGCACACACAATATGCTCGACAAGACTGGTATGCAGGCAACTCTCAACGACCTCGCGTTTGTCAAGCTCTTTGTAGTTTGCCTCTGTGCTCTTTGTCGTCATTATCACAGCTAGATAAGAAAAACGTTAAAACTTTTTATCCGCTGTGAGTGTCACTAATAAAGTGGTCTCTGTCGCAATTTAATGCAGCTCGACTTGCCTGTACCGGTAGTGTCAAATTGAGGACTGCGTGGCAAGTTAATACCAAAATAAATACGCATACAAGCAATCAAAGATCATATCCACCGTCCAGCACGCCCCATCATCTGCTGCATATCGAACTCTGTGTAGTCCTGGACCTTTCCATCAATCCACGAGGAGGTGCCTTTAATAATTACGAGTTGGGCAGGAAGATTCACCTGAATGGCAGGTTAGCCAAATTTCTTTGAGCGTGCATTTGCGCATAAAGACAGTGAATAGGTAGAAAGAACTTACGCCAACAGCCAAGGTCGACGTGCAGCAAATAATCAAAATCTGTCGTGCGATAAACATTTTCTCGACAAGCATTCTGTCGTTCAGCGCGATCCCCGCATGATGATACGCCACGCCCGCCTTCGCGGCCGTGTCCAGTTCCGCATCGTGGAAGGTAACGCCGCCCCGCGCGTTGAGCGGCGTGAACACTTTGCGGGACGGCACCCATATCTTTGCAAGATTCTTGGCTGTCGATACGGCAATCTTGCGGGTCGGACAAAATATAATGATCGGCTTTTGCGCGTAATACGTGTCAAGGATCTCGCTCAATTTGGCATCGTAGAGCTTGTCCAGCTGAAATACGTTCTGTGCTTTGGAGTTGAAGCCATGCACATGGACTTCAAGTGGCACGGGTCGGAATTCCTCTCCAAATACATGGAGTCTTGCGGGTTCTGAACCAAGAGAGGCGTCGTTATCAGCACATAGATTAACTGCGATTGCTAGAAGTTCCAACTGGCAAGATGTCTTACCACTTCGACTTGTTACATCGCCACCAAGCCACTCCGCGATATCCTGGGCATTCGGAATCGTGGCGGAGAGTGCCACAAATCGAGCATGAGGGGCAATATATTTCATGCGTGAGACAACGACTTCCAATGTGGCGCCCCGAGTGTCCTTCAAAATGTGAACTTCGTCAATCTAAGATCGTCAGCAAAATTGTTTGATAAACAAACCGAGTACAAAGGAAGCCAACCAAAATAAGTTTGACGAGCTTCATTAAGCGGTCATAGTCGTTCCACTTTCTGGTGGTCGAATCCCATTTCTCAGGCGTCGTGATGATCACGTCTGAATTCTTCACCATTTCAACTTCCTCGAAAGCCGTGTCTCCCGTCAACAAGCCACATTTCAAGCCTAGAACGGCAAGCCTGATCGACCAGTCTTGGAACCTCTCAAAGCAAAGCGCTTTTGTAGGCGCTATATACAAAATCTTTGATTCATGCCTCTGCGCCCCGTCGCTGGGTGAAATGGGCCCAACGACGGTGGATGCGCTTAGCAGAGCGCGCAGCATTGCGAGCTCAAACAGCACGGTCTTCCCCGATCCCGTTGGCGACGAAATGACGGCATTGGAATCGGAGGAGTATAGTGTAAAAAAGCAAATGGATTGCATGGCATTAAAAGTAGTGAACTTGAAGATCGAATGGAATCTGTCCGGTAATATGCCGACGGAGACAGGACCGTTGCCAGCAACTCCTCTTATTGAAGGCGTTGCACCGTTAGAGAGCCACATTATTTTAATGCGACTAAGAAAAATATGGCCGTTAAAGTACAAGCGCAAGGCAAGGCAATCGGTGGAGGAGAGACGGAGATTTGACTGAGAGGCAAAACACGGGTTCACTTCTCCCAACGCGTGAGTCGCGCGAGACAGTTGTGTGTTTGCCTAAAACGCGTTGACGATCGATCACGTGTCATAATTTACTCATCGCATCTAAATCGATGTCGCGTATATCGATTCCCCCCAGCACACTATAAACTATGGACGGCGAGCCGGCAAGGAAAAAGAGAAGAATAGTCGTGTTGGTTGGTGCACCAACTAAGAGCGAGTTGGTGCCTCTCTTGCCATTAACGGAACCCAGGGTATCGATGACAGCGACTACGACGGCCCTGGAAGCGGAGCCACCTACCACGATCCTCGAAGAAGACAAAGCCACCGGTAATTGATAATCGCCTTTATATTGTACAAGAGTGCATTTTATTTCTCGGAAAGCTAATAGCATCAAGACGCGCCATCTTCTACGCACCTTCGACCTCTGCCGAAACGGATTTCCTACATCTCATCTATTCCGTCTCGCGACCATTTGCGCTTCTACGGGCCCCGGTATTTTTCGTTCCTTGTCGTGATTCTTTCCGTTTCTAAACCATTCGTCACAAAATCTGGCTCAGTATTGCAGCACGTCTCGATTGTGGACTCTTCCGTTCCAAGACCCACCGTCGCGACTGTTGGCCAACCCACTGCGGTGCGACCGCTGAAAATCGCGGCATGGGACCTGGATAGACTGTGTTACGTAAAGACGCGGGATCGGCGCTTGCGAGACGGTCCCGCGGGAACTTGGAAACCAGAAGCCGGTGATGTGGTGTATGCGTCCGACGTTCTTGTGCAAGAGTTCCGTAATGAAATCTCGGGTTGCACGAGGCAGGCCTCGACGAGGTTCTCGTTAGTGTACTCAGCAAAGCAGATGCGATCGGTTGAAACTCGTAACTGTCGCAGACATCGTTCCGATGTGCCACCGGGAGCACAGCTGTCGCCTTACTCAGCTGCACTGGAAAATCTGATCGCGGATTTGAAGCAATGG
Source organism: Lipomyces sp. NRRL Y-27488 (assembly GCA_030556275.1). NCBI lineage: Eukaryota > Fungi > Ascomycota > Lipomycetes > Lipomycetales > Lipomycetaceae > Lipomyces > Lipomyces sp. NRRL Y-27488. The sequence continues at coordinate 17,396 of JAKTPS010000097.1, forward strand.
GTGACATTTATTGACTATAACAAGAGTCTATGCTCTTCGCTCGTCCCTGCAGTATAAATCTACTTGTAATACACTCAATAAAATCATATCATTTTGTAATACTCATGTTAAAGAACAGTCATTGCATGCAATCATAGACATATATATACAGGTCATCCAAACCCAACTCAGTAGAGGTTAATTTACACGGCCATTTTATGACACACGGCCAAACACCAAAACCAGAAAACACCAATAGGGGCAATCAGAGTTCACTCTTCAACCGGGCCATTAGTCTTCGATCGGCTTATTCCCAGCGCCCAAACTCTGCCCCGCCACCTTCCACCAACGCGGAAGACACGAATAGCCGTCATCATCGAAATGATCCGTGCGAGAACACAGACAACGTCCCGAGACGTGAGATCCTGGATCCTGCGGACACCGTGCATAAGGAGGATGTCGATAGCCTATGTCGCCAAAATGATGGATCTTGGACTTTGGGAGAAAAAGGCTAGCGGCAAGCGAATGGATTGGCGCATCACCCCATCGCTGAACGAGGTTAGCAAAAACAGAACGAAAAGGAGGAACATATGAAACGGTAGAGCATAGAAGAACGGACCTCGTAGAAAAAGCCACCGAGCTGATCTAGATAATCGAAATATTTCTCATATACTGGAGATCTCCAAAAGCGCATATCGGCTATCTCGAAGTTAGACCAAAAATGGCAAAGATTGAAGTCACCCGTGATTTCTGTGTCTCCTTCCTTCGATGGAGGATGATCGTCCACAACAAAATCTAATGAATTTTCTGGCGCGATATATTGCGGAAAGTCTTTGAGGAAATCCTTGGTAGCGTCCCACAGAGTTTCGATTGTCACACGGTATTCGTACATAGACATAACAAATCCGTACGTCTTGTTGTTTTCGCGCATGTATGTGAACGGATCGCTGCAATTTTGTCAGAAAATGGCTCGACAGTAGGAGGGGCGGTGCACATACTAATTCAAGTCGCAGAAATACTCAACCTCAGGCTCAACCCGCCAGTACCAATCGTATTCCATAACAAGTGGGTGACGGTAAAAGAAGCCCGAGTTGTAGCGACACATGTGCCGATAGCTCAAGCTGCCGGCGTAGATAACGTTCTTGTTTATCATCTCCTCCATGTTGCGTTCAACCTTTTTCACGTCGATATGAGAGGGTAAACTCCATTGGCTTTCATCTATTAGACCATATTTAGTTTTACCGGATGCCATACCGGTTGTAAAATTGATAAACTGCGCGTATATAGAGTTAGTAAATGACGAAACAGGCATTGGTATAATGACAGATCATGGTACCTCGGTCGTGAACGGCTCATCGTTGAGGAATACCCATGGATAGCGAAATTTGTGATTGAACCTATCCTCCATCATGCGCATTGATCGTAAGGCATCGTCCAGTTCGCGATTTCTGGCAACAAGAAAAGTAGTGTTAACAGGTAAGGTCCGCGAGAGTTGACTGCAAACAGCCGTGGGGAACCATACCGCACGAGCATAATGAGAGCTGCATTTTCTTTCCCGATCTGCTTGGGTGATGGCACCAATGTCGCGAAATCTTCTGCACTCAAGCCATATTGGGCCAAAAACTCCTCCTCTGAGGGAAGCTTCATTGGAGCTTCCGGCGAGAGCGTGTGATCTTTGGCCGCAGAGAAGCCAGAGAAGACGTAGATGAAGAATACGAGGACGACGACGAGGGGAACCGCGTGGATGAGGCGCGCGAGTCGGTGGTTGCGGAAACGGGAGAAGCCAAAATACATCTGCAAGGCGGAGATGGGCTTGGAGCGATGGGTCTTGTCCTTGTAGACGAACGGCGACGCAGCGGATCTTTGCTCCTGCTTATATGGCGACGGAGAAGGGGGAGCCATCGGGGCTTTTGTGCCGCGTTCTTCGCTCGGAAGAGCGGTCTATGCTCGGATGTGGGTGGTCGAAGACCGCGGGGGGGTATGCTGGTGTGCGTGATTTACGGCCAGCGCGAGTACTGCAGACGTATGGACAGACAGTAAGACGATAAGAAAGGAATTGAGCGCAGTCCAGATCGGCTTCAACAAATAGAGTGCAATGCAGACCTGCCACCCCGAGAGAAAGCAGAGCAAAAAGATGACCGCTCGATTCAGCTCTGGCGATGGGATTTGCCGGGCCAGGGTTTCGATGCTGAAACAAGCTTTTCAGCCCGGCCGGCGACGACGAGGACGACGCGCGTATCATAAGGTTTTTCGCTAGCTTACCCCTAGTTATTTGCACGTGACTGTCTGTAAGCGTCGGTTGTGTGCGGGTTTTGTGTGCCGGGCGCCTTGCCCGTTGCGGACTTGCCGCCGGGTAACGGGCAGCCGGGGCCAGGCCCCCTGCAGCGGGCGAGTCATGTGCACCGTGCGGCGGTTAGGGCTTTTGGGCGGTGCGCCATTGTGGCCCAAGTTTGCGCCAGATCACGCACGGGTCACGCCAGAACTCCCAAGTCACGGCCCGGATCACGGGAAATGGCGAAAAAAAAGAAAGAAAAAACTCGCCCGGGCACGTCGAGGGTGCGTTTGCATTCGCTCATCATATTCGGGCTTCTTCTTTTGGTCGCGTCCTCTTTCCATTTCTTTTTTTTCCTGCTCCTTTTGCACATTCCACCCTCTGTGTGTTGTTCTCTGCATTGCGTCTTGTCTGCAAGGTCCTCGCTGCCACGTCAGTCGTGTGTATACGCATATATAACATACAGTCCGCCCTCGCCTCGTCGCATCCCTATCCCGTTCGTTGCTCTCCTGCTGCGTCCGTGCCCTCGTCCCCACTCCGCTCCTTCTCGACACCTTCCTGGCGGCTCCGCAGTTGATCTACCACCATGCGCAGGTCTCAGTACTTCACCGTCCTTCTTCCGGCGCTTGCCGTTCTGCACGCCGTCGTCCTTGCTCTCCTGGCCCTGCCCACGCATGGCCACCCTGTGTCCGCCGCATCCGTCTGGATTGCCATCGCGCTCGGACTGGCAGGCTTCTGCGCGCTGTTGTGCCTCCGGCTCTTCTTGTCGCTCTTCCCGCTAAGTAGCGTCTACACAACCTCGCTCCTGCTTTTCGTTGTTGGTGTGTTTGAGGAAAGTGTGCATTTTCTTCTGCTGCTGCCCGTGGAAAACACCACCTGGCATCAGGCATACATTCTGGGCTTCTCGTGGTCGGTTGCCGAGTGCGCGGTCTCGCTCTTCCAGCTCGTTCCGCCACGTCAGTATCGCTACACGCGACTGGCAGAGGACGAGCTCCTAGGCGACGAGCCGATCGCTCCTGCCGCACTCAGCAGGAACGCGAACGATGCCGGAGATCACTCGCAGGAGTTTGACCTTTCCCTCAGCGAGGATGAGGCCACTCTACTAAACCCTGACGAGCATGACGAGACCCGGCCGCATCACCATCACCATCACCACCACCACCATCACCATCATCACCATAACCGCCACGACGGCCAGCTGGATCCTGCCGCGACGTTTTCGGCGGCTGCGCAGATCGGACAAAAGCAGCGGGAAGACCCGATTGCGCCATTGATCGGCACATCCTTGCTGGATCTCCCGACATACTTCCCCTTTCTCTGGCGCACGTCTGCTTTGCTTCATCATCTTGGATTTTCACTTTTGTTGAGCTTGCCCGGTTTTGGAACTTCTGGCATCGCGATTGCGCTCACCGTGGTGAGTTTGTATAGGGGCGTGCTGCGGTCGATATGGGGTATTGGAATAATGAGGTATGTCTCCATATGTTTTCAATTCGCACGCTGTAAAAGAAGTCAAGCTAACAGACTTGTGCTGCAGGTTCGGTGTTGTCACTGTCACCTTCCTCACCCTCGTGGGCGGCATGCTCAGCTTTGTCGTGGGCTTGTCGCTTTGGAACGCCATATGAAAGGCGAACGACGGTCATGCTCACGGGTGCATGGCATTTTTGGCATATTCTACATGTTCTGTTTAGTATTTGGGGTTTTTTTTTGTAATGCGGGGCACTATAAAAAGTTTTGTGGGTAGTCTGGGCTGCAAAGGGATAATAAAAGTATTGCTGAGATTTAATTGGAACGATGACGATCTGCCGGCCGTGCTGCCGGGCGAGAGCCAGCGCTGGATGCTTTCCATAACCCATAATCCGGGGACGCGTCGAGTGACCAGTCCGTGACGAGTGGATGGGGACACGGGTTGGGACATTGGTGGTTAGGATTGGGAGGAACGCGTCCATCGCGAACAACAAAACGACGTCAGCGCGCGTCTCGCCTGTTTGGAATGTTGAATATTATTGTGCCTTGCTGTATTGCATAGCCCGCAGTGCCGCTATTCTGTAGACTACTGTTTGTTCCATATTTGTACATGCAGTGGCAGTAACGACCACTTGTTACATGTCCGACGAACAATACACATCTTGGAACGAACAGTCCTTGGGAATACAGGGTTGGGGTTTGTGGGGAAGCGCCGTCTTGCCTCACCACCCAGGCGGTTTCGTCAAGGGAGAGGGCGGCCAAGGCCGCCATGCAGCATTGCATGCCGCAGCTCACGACCAGCAAGACCCCGGCAGTTTGAAGCGCAAATCACACGGGCGACGGCCGGCGGTGTCGTGGTTGCAGGCCCTCTCCGGGCGGTGGGATGCGGACGACGCTGTCAGCGTGCCCGCGGGGCCTGTACCGGGGAAGTGGGGGAGCTGGGCGGGGGCACGAACACTTCCGAGCGCGCTTCACCCAGCCAGCGCCAGGGTCAGGGCTCTGCCTGGGCCTGACTCGGCCTTCACTCATGCGCTGCTGCTTCTTCTTCCCTTCTCCTTCTCCTCCGACCGTTCCCTTCCTCCTCCATCCCTCGTCCCCGTCCTCAATTCGTGACAGACTAGAGCACTCCTCCCTTCCCCATCCATACTATGTCTGCTACTGTGGTTGCCCGTCTTGCTTCGGCGGCGGCGACTCGTCGCGCTGGTGCCGTGTATGTTTCCTCCCCGTACCTGATCGATCCATCACCACCGCCATTTAGCTATATTTTTCAACTTTCCTTCTGCTAACGCATGCTTCCTACACCAGTTGCACCCGCACCGTCTCCTCCCCTCGTCTTAGCCAGAGGCTGGTCCTCCCTAATCTGATCCGACTATATGCCTCCAAATGTGAGCCTGCCAATTCTCCGTCTGCTCTTCAAACGCTCTTCGCAGTCGCAGTCTCCTAACACTATCGATGTCCGCAGCATATCCCAAGCACACCATCGTCGACATGCCCGCACTCTCCCCGACTATGACTCAGGGCAACGTCGGAAAGTGGCAGAAGAGCGTCGGCGACTCTCTGGCGCCTGGCGAGATCCTCGTCGAGATCGAGACCGACAAGGCACAGATGGATTTCGAGTTCCAGGACGAGGGATATCTCGCCAAGATTCTTCTCGAGGAGGGCGCGAAGGATGTCCCAGTTGGAAAGGTATGTAGTGGTCTCGTTTATGTCGCTTGGCATTTTGCGTTGTGTTGACAGCGAAAACAGCCAATTGGTGTGTATGTCACCGAGCAGGACGATGTCGCTGCGTTCGCGGACTATACTCTCGAAGCAGCCATCGCCGAGCACGGTGGTGCTCCTGCTGCGGCCCCTGAGCCCGCGACTCCTCCGCCTGCTGCTGCTACACCGGCTCCTGCGGCCCCGGCGGCTGCTCCTGCAGCGGAAGAGCCGGAACCTATCGCTTCCCCCGGCCGCATTCTCGCCTCGCCCATCGCGAAGACCATCGCGCTCGAGAAGGGAATTCCTCTCAAGGACATTAAGGGATCTGGCCCTGGCGGTCGTATCATCAAGGCTGATGTCGAAGCCTACAAACCCGCCGCCGCGGCGCCCAAGCCCGCTGCTGCCGCCGTTGCTGCCGCGCCGGCCGCGAGCACCTACGTCGATACGCCGTTGACTTCGATGCGGAAAACGATTGCGTCGCGCTTGTCCGCGTCGTGGCAGGGCAACCCCCATTACTTCGTCACGTCAACCATCACGGTCACGAAACTGTTGAAGCTGCGTGAGGCGTTGAACTCGACTGCCGATGGACGGTACAGGCTCTCCGTGAACGACTTCCTAGTGAAGGCAATGGCGCTGGCGTCGCTGCAAGTTCCGACTGCTAACTCCGCGTACCTCGAGGCCGAGGGCGTCATCCGCCAGTACAGCGTTGTCGATGTGTCCGTCGCCGTGTCCACCCCCACGGGCCTCATCACTCCCATCGTGAAGAACGCGCATGCGAAGGGCCTGGCCTCGATTTCCAAGGAAGTCAAGGACCTCGGCAAGCGTGCGCGCGACGGCAAGCTCAAGCCGGAGGAGTACACGGGCGGAACGATCACGATTTCGAACATGGGCATGAACAGCGCGGTCACGTCGTTCACATCCATCATCAACCCGCCGCAGAGCAGTATCCTCGCGGTCGGCACGACCGAGCGCAAGGCTGTCGAGGACGTCGACGGCGGCATCAAGTTTGAGGACGTCATCACCGTCACCGGCTCGTTCGACCACCGCGTCGTGGACGGCGCGGTTGGTGGTGAATGGATCAAGGCATTCAAGCAGATCATTGAGAATCCTCTTGAGCTGCTTCTGTAAGAATAAGAACGAGGAATGCTTTTTTTTTTGCACAGCAATCATGTTATATTCTTTTTGTTAATTGGTCTTTTTCCCTCTGTCTCTGTCACGATTAATTTGGCTCCCTCAGCATCCTTTGCTTGTCCTTCACTTCTTTCTTCCATTTTTTGACAGTCTAACTTTTTGTTGTCATGTAAACCGAATTAGAGAGTTGAGTCAGGTATCAAAAAACAAAAATGCATTCAGTAATATGACCAAGAGCAAAAGCGCATACAGCAGTATGACTTATATATATACATATATATAGCAATGGGGTTATCCCAAGGAAAATTGGCCAATTCTCAATTTGAAGTACAACTATCACTTTCATTCTGTAAAACGAGCAGTTGTCATGTCATAATCACATTTTGGTCCCCGGTTAAGCAATCGTATGTAGGAACCTGCCAACTCGATACACCTTTACAATCCGGTGGGCCAGGTTAGCAGGATTATGATTGTATCTTTCATTATAGATAGTTTTCTTCTTTTTATTTCATGAGCCGCATTCTAAGTACAGTAATTTGTGTCTCACATTCCAAATAAACAAGAAAAGACAACGAATAGATCCCAAAAACTTGAAACAAAAGTTTGTAATGCCAGGATAACCATGATAGGACAGTAAATTTTACAAATTTTCACAGAGCAAAAATAAACAGAACACCCGAAATGAGAATACAGGGAAACTACCAAATAAGACCCAAAAAAAAAATCTTACAGCACTCCGCCGGGTGTGCCGTTCACCATCGCGCCGTGCTGCTCGTGCTTCCAGTCCTGGATCGCGCGCAGCATGATGACCGGCTGCTGGCCCGCGTCCTGCAGCTCCTTGAACACGCTCAGCGGCCGCTCCTCCATGCCGAGCATGCGCTCCTGGTCGCCGACGCAGACCAGCAGCGCGTACTGGCGCCAGTCGTCGTTGATGCGGTGGCCCTTGAGCACGGCCGGGAGCACCTTGTAGCACGGGTCGTCCGGCTTGAATTTGAATTTTTTGAAGGCTTCCGACAGCGCCAGATTGTTCGTGTTGTTGGCGTTGGACGAGCTTGACGCCAGCAAGGATCCACGATTTTGTGGTGTTTGGTGCGACGTCAGTCCAATTGAGAGAGTCTGTGGCTGGGCTGACATTATCGAGGAAGTGGTAGACGACCTCTCTAGGGGGAAGGCAGACATTTGCGCTGCCGTCGATGGTGGACTGTTGACATGTCTCGAACTAAGCGGTCCCTGTGGTGAATGCAACGGCGAGACTGGCAAGTCCGTGCCCGTGCTCGCGAGCGTTGCACCCGCCGCCGTTCCTGCAGCTGTAGAGCTCGCGTTGTTGCTCGCCACAGACGACTGCTGGGTCGCCGACCCGGCTCCGTTTAACCCCAGTTGCTCTAACCACTCCGGCGGTGTGGTTCGCGCCGTCGAGTTGTTTGATGGCCGCGGCGGAACTCGGTGAGCGGAGAGCTTCCGCGATAGCGGTGACCTACTTGTGCTGCTCGGTCCTCCGACGATCCCAGCTACTGTCGGTGATGGTGATTGTGATGGTGCTGCTATTGCTGTTAGAGATGCTACCGACGACAGTGCCGGCGTCGTGCTTATGGTTGTGTGTGTTGTTGCGGTACTATTCCGATTTAGAGAGCTATTAAGCTGAATAGAGGAAGGCGAGCTAAACGAGTCTCCTCCAAACTTCTCTTCTAGTTGCCGCTGTTGGTAAGCCTGTATATTACTGTTGCTGTAACTGCTGAGACCGCCGCCGGCGATCGGAGAACCGATGGGATGAGAGGGAGAAATGAACATCGAGTGGCGCGAAGCCGCTAGTGACTGATTCAGTTGCCGTGGTTGAATCCCTGGATTCAACGCGCTCGCCAGATGTTGTTCCGGCATTGGGAGAGGCTATATTGAAATGTCAGCATGACGATTTCTTTCACAATCGCTCATAAGCCATGCGCACCTTGGTCTCCTTAACCATCTTGAAAATGGGGAGTAAGTCCTCACGTAACCGCGCGTAACTCTCCATAAGTCGCCTGATTTCTTGCTCTGCAAGCATGATGCGTTTGTCTCTGACTTCGAGACTCCTCATTAGCCGATCTATGTCCACTGTGTCTTGTTCGGCTTCTCGTTCTGCGAGAGCTGTGATTTCAAGAGATATCGTTAGTATACACATCCTACAGTCCTCTCCAGCTCGCCTCAACCAAAACGCAACGAATAACCAACATACCCAATGGTACAAAATCGCCGGCATCCACAGGGATGCCTTGTGCGACCTTCAGAGTATAGACGGCTTTCAGGATCAACAGGCGGTGGCCAACACTCTGCACTTCTAGATCCTGCAAGAATTCATGCCCGAGATGTATTAGGACCTCGCCCGTGATGTCGTTCTCGACGAACGTGTCGCTGTACTGCTGTAGGCCAAGATGGACTAGCCACACGCCCACGTCTTCGGTGTTCCAGTACAGTATGTTCGGAGGAAGTTGACGCGGCTGTTGGTAATGTTGCTGCTGCTGTTGCTGCTGATACTGCTGCGGCTGTGACGACTGCTGCTGGACCGGCACCTGCGAAAAGGTCGGAGAGGTATGCTGGTACTGGTACTGATATGGAGGGGGGTACGCGTTCGGGGATAACGAGGCGGCAGTTGACGGCGTGGCCGGAGGCGAGGGCATGATGTTGTGCTTGCGTATGTGCAACGTCCTCTTCTGCTGCTGCTCACAAAGTAAGGACCGGCCAATACCGAATCATCCGACGCGAGTGGGCGCTCGTGAATATCGCCGACCGGCGACAAGCAAGGGGAGGATGGGGGCCGCGACAAGAGGAGGCGAGGTCGTGTACGTTCTTCGGTCTACCAGTCCAAAAATATCCCCGGCGCCAGAACTCTAAAGACTGAACGCCCCTCTACTGCCTTCTGCAAAAAAAATTGAATCAAGGTATCGAGAATTGGAGAAGCAGCATGCGAAGATCACTTTGTCTCTGTTGCAGGTAGATTGATTTTTCTGAAACGTACTGTGCAACTGGGTCAGGCCTTAGTCACGGCCTGTCATCCTAAAATGGAGCCCGAATGGACGCTACTATGTGAGGTCTTGGCCATAAGACGTCGATGTTTGATGACCAGAATTGCAGTTCACCTTAACCCTACTTCTATACCCACACAGTATGTAGTGCTTGTTCTTCTTTCCTACTCAGTGAACTCATCAAAAGAACTAGACGGTCTGGCATAAAAGAGGAAGAGACTTCTCTCCGTATTTTTTGCGGAGTGTCCATGCGTTGATTTGGAAACGTGCCTCACACTTGACGGCACGCTGTCATCGCTGTCAGTCTGCACTACCGCTAGTTGGTGAGTCTTCGCCGCTAGCAAGGCTAAGAATAGCTTAGGACAACCACTTAAAGCCCGCGCTTTTGCTTCGTGACAATTGGTTTTCTTATCGACCTTTTTATTTGCTTTGCTGTTTAGAAACATTTGCTGTTTGGAAACGTACTTTCAACGTTTTAGATTCTCAATCTCTCTTATGTCGGGAAGCGCTATATCGGGGCGCGAGAAATTCGAAGGTCACTGTGAATTTGGCACAGTACTCTGACTAACTGAATACTAATCGATATATATCTCGACATTTCACAGTACTTATCAGATACAAGTGATTGACTTCTATGTGTAACCAGGCTTTCATGTCTATAGGAACCGCTCTGATTAAATGCTTATCATAACAGTCTTTGTCATTATATACTCAGGGTCATCACCCTCTTTGACAGCGACATTGCCAACAACCTCATATCCATTGTTCTTGTAGAGTCTCAAGGCGTCAATATTAGACGTATAGGCGGACATTACAAGAAGAGCATTCTTCTGCGTCTTAATCTGTGGTGCTTCGAGAGCATATGCCTCCGCAGCCTTCAATAGTCTTGATCCAAACCCTCGTCCTCGTACGTTGCCCATTACGAAGAATGACACGAGAACATATGCTGGCAACTCATGTGTCCGAGATAATCTCTCTTTGAAACCATCATCCGCCTCGAGAAACCTGGCAACCGCGTCGATATCCATCGGTCCAATAACTGTGAGAAGCCCGACCCATGCTCCCTTCTCTAAGCGATCCATGTTGCTGTCCCAGTCATCGCTGTCGTCCTCTTCCGCGCTATGAACAGCAATAAACGTCGTCGCAAGCGGATTCTTCAGCCGCTTAAGCCAGTCGCTCTCGGAAAATTGTGATTCTGTTTCAAATGAGGACGAGAACGAGCTCGGCGATGTTTCCAATGCTGTAAGGCGCAGGGTCTTGAATCGGTGGCATATTGAACGCAATTGCAACTCAGACTTGAACTGGTGCGGTAATCGAACTATTCGAGTTGTCATGATGACAAGATATCAGAAGAATCGGCCTCCCAGAGTAGGGCTATCATCTATCAAATCTGTTCAGGTCCCTTTCAGAATCAGGAAGCGTTGACACCAATGGTGAGCTCTATGACTAATATAGGACAGTAATGGTGATTTGCGCACCATGAGGCGGAATCAGCCTTGACAGGAAATTACTTTTGGCATTTCTTTTGCTTATCTGATATAACCATCACATCATCTCTCTGTACTTGGATGGACGCAATATTTGTCATATTGGTTGAGGAGTCTGAATGCGACGCCAAAATGAAGGTTTTTGCTTTTATATCTTGTCTAACACCCTCTGGATAGGAACCAGAGCTACCTTCGTCTAGATATCCTTACTCTCACCGTCTATTAATCGGCAGAGCCCAGGTCGGTGCCCCGACAGGACAGCATTTTCTGGCAAGTTGAATATTCTTGAGGTGAGACATCGAGCGGGATGAGATTGAGTTGCTCTGCAAGAGCATGGCGTGCCAGCCGATCGCGGACGATAAGTCATTCCCAGAAGACAGTTTCTGCCAAACCGGATCGAGGAGGTGTCGTTGTCGGGCTCGCACGGGGCGTCAAGATCGGGCGCCGACCGTGTGCATTATTGTGTTGAGCCTGAATCAGCTAGTACTGGACGAGACCTACGAGTCGATGCACGACGCGCTGGCGCTGATTGCCGGCGACGGCTCGCTCTAGATCGAGGTCTCGCGCAGCTGCGCTCGAGGCTCACAGGCGCTTTGGCCACGACCCAGGTTTGCTGCCAGGAGTTTGCGAACGCACTCGAGGACATCCCATTCACGCTGGCCGAGAACGCGGGGCATGACAGCGACGATTTTGTGACCGGCCTGCGGACCCGCCATGTGGCGTTCGTAAGTGCGAGGAAACGGAAAATATTATAGTGGATAACGTGCTGCATCCGCTGTTGGCGAGCGCGACGCAGCTTGCGGCGGAGACTTTCAAAGATTGAGGTAGTCCACGTATATTTTGATCTGGCCATTAGCTTTATTGTTTAAAGGTTGAGACTATTATATAGTAAGTGATACATTATCAATCGTACAATATAGTAGCAATTTGCACTGTGAGCAACAACATCAATTACAGTGACTACAATACAGAAGACAGCTAAGACCCTGAAAAGCATATTTTAATCAGGAACAGGCTGACTTCGATCGTGCGCTGCTAATGGATCCAATGATCGCAGAAGTTCTCTAACTTTTGGCAGCCTTATCTTTAAACCGTAGTCCATAATTCTACTCACCATAAAGTGACATTCTTGTATTCCGGACTCTTTCATCAATGAGAAATCGTCTATATAAGACATGTAGTACATATTCGTTCTTGAGGAGTACCAATGAACGTGAAAAACAACAGTCCTTTGACTTAGGCAAGCCGAAAACGATATTGAATCAGTGGTATTCATCGGCGCATCAGCCTGCATGTGTAGCCAGCGCATCGCGTTCACACTGTGAGCACCGCTAACGGCGGCTTGACCTTCAGCGGCGTATAGCGTACCATCAGTGGCTTCGGACTTGACCTCAATCACGAAAAATGGAAGCACGCAGCGATGAGCCGGTCGTACATATGGCTGTGCCATATTGCTATGTATAGCGCGAGCTTCTTCCTTTGACCACTTGGAATCTCCAATTGTAGGGGCATAGCCGTAAAAAATATCTGGCCGGGGTGCTGGAAGCTTATTGTAGCACATCTCATCACCCGGAAGGGATTCTCTCGACCATTTCTCATTCCGTTGTGCAAGAATCACTGCACGGTCGACTGGAAACGCGTAAGTATCGACAATTTCAGCTACATCTCTTTCAGATCCGTTCCAACATTTCTGCACTCGTCTCAGAGCTGCAGATATCTTTTTTTTATTCCCCGGTCTAACCTGGGACGGCATTCTGATGTGGTCGTTCATGAATATCCTGACGTCCGGCTCCAATTGCTCGGCTGTGTAATCATCAACAATTGAATGCATGTCAAGCAAAATGCGAAACTCAGCATTCCGCCAGTTCGACTGCCGCGACTGCGTGTCTGCCGACATAGACTGCGTCAGTCGATCGATCGCCGATTCCGATGATTTGGAAAATATATCCTCAAGTATGGGCTTGTCCGGAGGCTCTTCTGGCGGAAATGCATTTGAGTCGATGTCGGAGAGCCAATCCGGAATAACTGAAGAGCGGTCCTGTAATTTCTGCAAATAGCGAAATGCGTCAGCATTTTGTTTGGTTTGGATTAATTGTCTGTATCAGTGGTTGGCTGCCTTCTCACCTTCTCCGGCCGATTGAGTAATTTCAATGCTCGACAGGATTCGTCAACTGGACAGGACTCGTCGAATGTAGCAGGAATTGCTGCAAGCTGTCGCGTTCGGTGGTTGTTTGTCAGTGGACGTTTCCGATCAATGCCCGCAGCGAGTCGCTTTGATCGCCTCAGTGGCCGATTTCCTTCACCGGAAGATTTCATGACGGTTCCAAAAACGAGGCGGAAAATAAAGAACGCTGCATGCTTTGTTAATTGGACGCTTAACTTGAGCGCTTCTCCTATCTCCCGCGCGTTGCTCTGATGGCGATGTAGATCTCGGTCCAGATCTGAGGTCAATGTTAGGCATGAATACACCGCGCATTGTTGGGCTTCAATAAAATCTTGTTCTCGACATAGCGTCACTTTAAAGTTTAAACATCTCATCTCTCTCATCTGTCAAGTTGACTAGCGATAATTTGAAGTCGTGTATAAACTTCTGTTCCTTTTCTTTTCGGGATTACCACACCCTACATTTATCTCTGAGTCCCCTTTTAATTTTCTGTAGTTCTTGGGGATATGTGTCCTGTTAAGGATCTATGCGTACTATCCATAAGTTACCCTACCGATTACTGGACCATCCGTGGATTGCTCCGGCGACGAAGAGACAGCTATCGGGCTGCCCTACCGTGAACGACCACTACATCTCCTGTTTCCCATGCTGACCATATTATGTATGCGGAGATTCGGCGCCCTGATCAGAGCGCGCTCAGTATGACATGGGTTCTCTGGTTAGAACCTCTGTCGGAAAGCGCCAGGCTGACCGACACGATCCTTGCACCCCGACGGAATAAGATTTTAGGAGCTTCTTTGCGCGGGCGCTGTTGTGTACAGCAACAGCAGCTGTCGCGTACTTTTGCCGGTCACGTACTCCATCTTCGGAAACCACGGTTAAGGAGACGATTTACGGCCCTTAAACATGGTTTTCAATCGGAAGTAACCAACCAAACAGGCCCATATATTTCATCTGAAATTCGCAACCTAAATGTGCATCATGTTTCCCGGCAGGTTGGACACATGAATCAGTGAGCCGCGAACCAGTAATAACAACTTCTTAGTCCTGAAGTTCAATCCGATAAGATGTAGCCAGAAGGCTCTCAGAATTAAAAATAAAAAAAGGCAGGTCTTGCGAAGAGGCTGAAGTTATGAACACGGAGAGAGGAAGTTTATTTTTGCATGGAGCTTAAGACCATCGCGAACGCGCCGTCTTAACATAAGGATACAATACGGCTACAGCATTCGTTACAAGCTGTATTCGTAGTGACTCGGGTCATATAAGCGATTACAATGAAGTTTATGAAAAGAAAGACGGAGAAAGCGCGGCCAAGTTTCACGAGTCGACCCATAAGCGACACGCCGACATCATTAACGCCGTCGGTGACGGCAAGCAGCAGCAGTACGGCATCAACAACGCTGTATGCGCCGTCCATTAGAACCGAGGACTTGCCATCGCCGTCCATCCCGCCGCCTGCCCTGATTGTCGGCATCGATTTCGGTACGACCTTTAGCGGAGTGGCTTGTATGTCTTCAAAGTACTCGCAGTTTAGTTTCGTTCGCTTACGAGAGAATGCATTTAGTCGCGTGGGCTACTGGGTCGACGAGCGAAGATACCAAAGAGGAGATCATTTCAGAATGGAGTGGCTTGGGCAACTCGAATGCGACAGTCAACAAAATTCCGAGTGTTATATACTATGACCGAGATGGAAAAGTCGTGGGCTGGGGTCCCGACACGCAGGATTGTTTGAACGGCTCTGGATATCCAAAACCTGGAGTTATGAAGGTTTGTATGCCTACCTGTTTAGCTCCACCACTGCGACGTCTAATTTGCTTTTCTCTGTTAATTGATACAGGTGGAATGGTTCAAGATGCACATACAGCAAAATGCGAACAGTTATCTGAACTTCGAGAATCTCCCGCCACTCCCTCCCAATAAGAGCTCAGTTGACGTGGCGGCCGATTACTTAAATCGACTACACAACGCGACGTGTGAAGAGCTAAGCAAGAAGCTTGGAAATTTATTTGAAAGCCACAGAAATAGCATAAAGTACGTGTTAACAGTTCCGGCCATATGGGACGATGCAGGCAAAAACTTGACCAGGCGAGCAGCTGTTCAGGCAGGACTTGTCGCTGATTTGAACGATCCGCGTTTGACGCTCGTCACGGAGCCCGAGGCGGCCGCGATATTTTGCGCGAAGAATCGCCTGTTGGAGCTTAGGCGTGGAGATTCGTTTATAATCGTGGACTGCGGCGGCGGAACGGTGGACTTGGTCGCATACGAAATCGAGGACGACTCGCCGTTCACGGTGAATCAATGCACGACCCCGTCGGGAGACGCATGCGGAGCTACTTCTGTTAGCGCGAATTTCTTGACGATGGCGAAGTCGAAAATTAATAGAATGCATTGGACGGGAAGGCCGGAGGATGCAAGAGTGAAGGAAAAGATTTTATGGCGTTGCAGAGACGGCTTTGAGCGCACTCTAAAGCTTCAGTTCAAGAACCGAGGCACAGACTGGTCTGTTGACATCGGCATGGAGGTCAACTCGGAAGAGGCCAATATCGTGGACGGGTGCATGGCATTCACGAACAGTGAGATTTTGGCAGTGTTTGATCCTTCCGTTCAGCGAATCGGCGAACTAGTCAGAGAACAGATTGCGGCTGTCCAGGCTCAGAACAAACGTCTAGAGGCTATCCTTGTCGTGGGAGGCTTTGGCGGATCAACTTACCTGTACGACCAGCTTCAGCTTTTGGTGCCCCCACAGATCAAGAACAAGCTTCGCCGACCCTCAGATTCAGTTTCAGCTGTTGTCCGAGGGGCGGTTGTGACGGGAGTGTACGATCGCATTATTTTGTCCCGTAAGGCGCCGCGACATTATTTGATAGCGACATTGCAGCCGTTCATTTCTGGCGTTCACCCGAAGGCTTACAGGATAACGTCGCTTGACGGCGGCTATCGATGCAAATACACGCGACAGATATTTGTGAACAAGGGACAGAGACTGGATGTCGGACAGACAATCACGATTCCGTTTGTGCGACAAGTTGCCTTGGGCGCACCGCTTATATTCGAAGACCGACTATATTCATGTGACGAGGATATTTGCCCGACGTTTATAACAGACCCGAAGATCAGAGAAATAGCAATACTGACAACAGATCTGTCATCTGTCGATTTATCTCAATTTGAGAAGCTTGAGGGCCCGGATGGACAGCCAATTCTCAAGATATATTTCCAAGTGAGACTAAGACTAGATGGTGGAAATGAGATGCGTGCGGAATGGATTTTTAGCGGGAGAGTTATGGGCCACGTCCTGACGCGATTCCATTGAATTGTCGTGGTTATGGGCGTGGTGGAAATGTTTTGGAGACAACAGTTTTTGCATACTTTGGGTATCATATTTCGTTAGCACTATGGAGGCGTATTGATCTTTCTCTTTCATCAACCTGTGTCTTTTTCTTGGTTTGCATATTGACATTTCTCAGCATGGTTCGAATGTATATGGGGGCTGTGGCAAAGTACTTCAGATAGAGTTCAGACATGGTTGACTCTATTTCATATGGGGGAATGTATGAGCTCGGCTCGGATGCATACTCAAAAGTCCCCTGACCCAGCACTGTCTGCTCATCGTTGTTAGATCGTGATCCCTACTGAATCAATCGAATCTTGACGGCATTTGCCTGAAAAGGCGTCATACCATCCTCGACGAACCGACAAGGCGATGCGGACGACACGCAATCGCGACCTAGGCTGCCTCATGCGCTTTCGGCTGCTACTGCGGCCGGACGCGAGGGTTTAGAGGTGCGGCTTGTGCAGCCATCGCACGCTTTGGGCATGATGAAGATTTGCCTGCAGCTGACGAGTCCTCTCGCGCGACCCAACCCGGGAACTGCGGCTAATTTTTGCGAGCTGTTCACATATGATAATGAACAAACGCTCGCCGTTCCCCCGGGTCAGATATCCCTGTGGCGGTTGGATTTGCTGATCGCGGCACGCGAGCGTCCCGCTTGCCTGTAGAGCTATGTAGTATCGGCTGTCTATCGGCCGTATGTGGAACCGGTTGCTGATCTAGAGCTGCATGTATGCATGTTTGCCGCGACAATACAATGCCGTATAAAATTGCGTAAAGGCTGGGTGAACAGCCAATTTGGCATCGTTCTGGACGCAGGGACGGCCTGACCCGAAAGCGCTGGGAGCGTGGAACTCTGGAATGCCCATGGGCCATCATCGGTGCCCTCGCTCTCTTCCTCCTGGCATAGAATTCTCCTTATACATCACCTGAACAGCATTCAATCCACTCGTTCTATTTTTGCAGTTTCGTGTGCTAGGATCGTTCTTATCGCAAGATCTCCTTCCGCGTCGTTCGTTTACCCCGGAACACCACCTTCGTTTCCATTCACATTTTCTAATCTCCGTCGCTTGCTCTCTTCCGTGATGGCTGCTGCAGCCATGTCCGTCCTTGACCAGGCAACAGCGGCGTTGTCCGACCTCTCTTCCGGACAGCTTTACGTCTCCACTGCAGAATACTCTCGTTCTACTTCTGCGGTGTCCTCCGCGCCATCTTCGACAGAGACCTCGCGGGCGTCGTCCCCCATGTCGTCGCCCGCGTCGTCGATCGCGTCGTCCCCCGTCACCGCCACAAACGCATACGTGGAGTTCATCGCAAAGAACCACACCCCCGCTGCCATGGCCGCCGCATACGATGAGCACCGCCGCCAGCGCAACCGCGATCGTCGCGCCCACTTGCTGCACACGCGTGCGGTCGTGCCGGATCCGATCCTCAGCGGTCTCGTGCTCGACGGCGGCCCGCCAGAGCTCGACCCGCGCAACTGCATCTCTCTCTGGTGCCGTCCGACCGCGGACGTTACCGAGCTGGTCTTGCAGGTGCAGGAGAAACTTAGAGAGGTTGAACCCGAAATCTGGCTCATGCCAGCCAACTGCCTGCATATGACTTCGCTTGAGGTGGTTCATTCTGCGGGGACAGAGGTGATTGCGAACGTGGTTCCGAAAATGCGGCCGTTTCTTGGTAAATTGCTAGGGCCCAGACCGGCACCGGTGCTGGTCAAGCCGATACTAAGCTACGACCAGAACGCTCTCGCGCTTAGTTTCCTCCCGGAGGTCGCTGCGGACGCACAAAATGGTACGAACAAGACCGAGGAATGGTATACATACCACCACTACCGCAACGACCTGCAGGCGATTGTGAGCAGCCATGCCGGCGTGCCAGTCGAAAGCAGGTACACGTACCCGTCCGCACACGTCACCATCGCACGTTTCATCAAACCATTGTCAGCCGAGATGGTGGCCTGGATCGATCACCTAGACAATATAAACCTATGGCTGGAAGCCGACGGTGCTTCTGAAATCCGGTGGGTCATCGGGGACGAACGTGGTTCCGAGTGCCGGTGCGGTAGAATTTGGTACGGCGGCGGATGGGCGGAAGGTACCGGTTTGACGCTTCAGCAGGCTGAAGAAGCATCGTCAGATCCGGCCGATGTATGGAGAGTTCATCAGACCATTTAGAGAGTGCAGATAGCAAGTCCGCGGTCTCTTCCTTTGTTTTTTTCTGCTTTTTTGTTGTTTGGGTACCAGATGGTCTTGTATGAATTGCGTTTTTGGTACACAGCTGTATAGTTTTGTCTAGTCTGGATAGGAGTTATATTAGGTTGCTTTGTTTTCAAGATTTCTCTATGAATATCGTGTGGTAGTATCGTACATATAAGTAATATCAAGGGTCTATTTGATAAATCAGACGAACAGAACATCTCCACTGCGAGAAACTGCCAGGGGCCATTTGCACAGATACTTAGTGGACTTGCCAATGCGACAAAATGAATCCAAAATGCAGTAGCACAGTGTCGATATAGAGAACATATATAACAGAGGAGCTGTTGATGTACTGGTCCATAGACGCTGCTTATCACATCACCAGACGATATCCAGTCGTGAAGTACCAATATTTGTTGATTTTACAGAACACCGCGAGATAATATCGAATTAAGTCCACTCTAGACATATCATACCACAGGCATGGAACGACTGTAACAAGTCCTAAAGTGTCGAATGGACTTGCTGTATAACCATTTCTTACTGTACAACATAACATATATAACTCTTCATAGTGCCACTGCACGCATTATCTTAACATCCTCAACCGGTCGGTCAGCCGCGCCAGTCCGAACTAATGCCATCCGTTGAACGACTTTCAGACCCTCACTAACTCGCCCAAATATGGCGTGCTTTCCATCCAGCCAAGGCGTCGGAGCCAGCGTAATGAAGAACTGCAACATTTGCTTAGTAAATTCACAGAGATGGACAGGAGACAAAATCGGAACTGCAGTGTACCTGTGATCCGTTGGTGTTCGGTCCGCTATTAGCCATACTTATGATTCCAGCGCCGACATGCTTCAATCCAGGATTGATTTCGTCTTCAAACTTCTCGCCGTAAATCGACGTTCCGCCCCTTCCTGTGCCTGTCGGATCGCCTCCTTGGATCATGAAATCCTGGACATTCATCAGTCAACACAAAACTAACACACTCTCGACCGAAGCAACATACCGGTATTATGCGATGAAACTTAGTCATTGTTAGTCATGATAATCAAAAAAATCAATTCATTCACTCGACGTAATAAATAAAGCATGGACTCACTATTGTGCCGTTATAGTATCCACGTCGGGCCTGAATATTGGAGACGGTAAGACATCTCAACCAAGCACTACAACAAGAAATTGTCCAACCAATACCAGCTCGTAAAAGTTCTTGCACGTCTAATTTAACCCATCAGTATCGCTACTACGCAATTCCCAATTAGATCTTACCTTCGGGGCATGTTCATAGTATAACTCGATGGTGATCGGCCCCTAGGATTGCGAAATCTAAGCTCCCGTTTTCAGACATCCATGTAACGCACGCTGACCCACCATTGAAGTCTCTAACACCACATTTCCGCTCATGGTTTCACGATCTGAACTCCGAATGTGAATTTTAAGGATAATTGGTCCGTCTACAAGCTGAAGTGTGTTTAGAAACAAAATATCATATTTGAGGAGGGTAACGCTCGGCTGTAATCTCTACAAGGATCTAAATAGAGCAATGTCGTGGACAAGTAATAAATAGCAAGTGAAATGTTTGTAGAGATAATTATCCAGTACCTGTTAGTTGTGCTCAGCAATTAATCAAGTAACGAGTGACAAAAGGACTTCTATTGGCACGGTCAATACGTTGAAGTTCCTTCTCTTCCAGGGACGGCAAGTGAGGAAACAAAAGTTGGAGAATTATGCGCTGCAGCCTTGATTGAATGCCGACTCGGACTCGGATTGAAACCAAATGCCATAGGCTTCCAGCCGATATATATAATAATACCTAAGACAGTTTTGTCTGTATGTTATGCGTGGTCCAGGGCGAAATTGACACGCGCTTGTCAGATGAACTCTTCCGACAGCCCTTACCCAGAATACTATACAGAAATTTTCTGCTCCGTTTTATGTTCACTTCTTTTCACTCACCTTTCCCAGTACAAAACAGGACTCTTTGGATGCACGGCGTCGCAAGACGGCGATGTGGTCTGATCGATGACTGTTTTCTAAGGGTTTGTTTATTTCTTATGAAAAAACAAGTTTTTCTTTCTGTCGGAGAGGTCAGATAGAAATGATCATGGTGTATCTCCGCATTGGATTCCATTTTTGGACATGAAGAATGCGGTCGAAACTTTTGAGACATATGTGAAATATACTAAACAGCATGTACGGTCAAAGATAGGCTTGTCTATCAACTACTGCAGGACTTCCCGTCGGTAAACGGACGGAACAGTGAAGTACACATAGACGCCCCGGTTGGCATGACCTTTTCTGTCCTCTGTATATCAGCACACCGCCGGCTCTCTGTTTAGAACTGATCCTAAAACCCACAAGTATTGATATACGTAGAACTTAGTCCTGTTCGCTCATATTTGAAGGAAAACACAAAATGGTGTTATTATGTTATTGATATCTGGCGCTTCGAACGTCAGTAAAGCCGCCATATTGAAACCCATGTCGGAATGAATGAAGAACTCGGCCGGGCACCTATTTCTGCACTGTTGCGCTAATCTGGAGACATTACACAACCTGCTCAGTGGCCGCCTGTTGTCTAGTCGTCAACAACGTAAAATACGACAGCATCTGCGCTGCAACTGAGACCGGCGAAATCGCTGACCAATTGTCGATGAATGGCAAACCGCACGCTTTCGATAATATGTCGGTCCAGTGCATTTAATGCGTACCATAAAAAAAGAACCTCACTTAAGTCAGTAAATTCTGCCAGAGAAATCGAAATGCTTTCCATTAGTATTTTGGCCCAGTCCATTTTAAGGGGCTTCAGCGGAATGGACAGGCCGGACCCCGACTTAGACAGGCATTCATTCATTCATCTCGTGCATAACGCAGCCAGGAGTCACGCAATACCGCACGCGGCAGGGATCGTACGGGTAGCAGCAATGCGAATGCTGGTGCCATGACCATCCGAATTAACATCGCCCATCGGTCACGCTGAAATTTTCGATCGCGCCTTTGCGCGTTGTGATGCGATGACAAATGGCGGTCACTGTGTCATACGGTATG
This sequence comes from Lipomyces sp. NRRL Y-27488, assembly GCA_030556275.1. Taxonomy (NCBI): domain Eukaryota; kingdom Fungi; phylum Ascomycota; class Lipomycetes; order Lipomycetales; family Lipomycetaceae; genus Lipomyces; species Lipomyces sp. NRRL Y-27488. The sequence goes on from JAKTPS010000097.1 coordinate 39,170, forward strand.
GTATATATGTTACTCTATGAAATGCTCGAGTGACATACATAGCACCACCTCATTTCGCCTGCAGCAACATTATTAGGCCACCGGCGAATTGCACCTGAGAAGTGGAGAGAACTGAACCTGGTGACATGTCGCATAATGCACGATGCACTGTGCACCGTGCGCTACGTTGCGTGCTGTACTGTACTAAGTGTACAGACAGTACAATCGCATTGTGCCAGTCGAGAATTGTTTTGTTATCTGAGTCCGCAGCAACAAACTTCGCGGCATTTTTGCCTCTCATAAGATGAGGAAAACGTCGACAGATGAAATAAATACACCGTTTGTGAAATAAAATAGTAATAAAATTCTTTATCTCAAAAGCAAGCTTTTTGTTTGAGCCTAAGGTCAGTCTTGTGAAGAATTTGCGGTCGATTTTTACCTGAGCTTCTAGACAATTCGTCGGCTTACCCCCGACTTTTCATCTGCAGATTCAGACTAGCCCATCTCTGGGCTGGTCTGACCGCCCGTTTTATACAGATCAGCTGTCACAAACGATCCTCTTAATTTGCGAGATGAGGTCGTTTAATCATCAAAATGTGTCACAAAAGTTGTATTTAGAAATATTCCGCTCATCTTCAGCTAAGTCATCTGTTATCTTCTAAATCTATAAATAAGCTAGCATTGCAATCAAAGTAGTTTTCCTGAGGTCTGATTTAAGAGGGTGGCATTCAAGGTTTCTCTGTCTTTATTTAAAGTTTTTGTCAGATGCCAAGATGTATCGGTCAAAAAGTCAAACTCTCATAATTTGTTCCTTGGTCAAGAAGAATAATGCACGCCAGGGAGTCGATGGACGTTAAACTATTTGCAATACATGTCTGAGCCTTATCCAACTGCTCCCACGGTCTGACAACACAGTTTTCAATCCTAACTTGGTCCCCGATGGCGTAACGCGCTAGATACAAATCACTGTTGGCAGATTTCGCGCCAACGCACTCATTGTCCGTCCTCATTCTCTGTATCGCACGCGTATCGATAAAGAAAATCTAAAATTTAGAAAGCGACCGCGAACGGTCAACTCGTTTATTTCTATCGTTTTCTAGTAGATATTCGATCAGTTGAATACATTTCCAAGAACCTGACTTGAAATTACAATTCAATTCCACAGGTGTGGACATTCGAGAGAGACCGAGTAACAAATCCACCACTGCCTGGTCATACGAGATCCTTTGAAGTCTACATTTTGCAACGTTAAGGATGAGAATTAAATGGCGCTGTTCTGGATATGAAAGACCAATTTGGTAAATGTCGGCACACATTCTGTCGTTCAAGGGCTTCGTTGACTCTTGTTTGATATTACCGTACTTAGTCTAAAAATTTCAATTAATCAGAAGTTGAGAACACGGATTTCGGATGCGACTCGAGCGTGTGAAATACAGTGCTTGCTGTGACATATATTTAAAAATCATCGGAACTCGCTTATGTTTTGAGAAACTCGATTTCCTCATCAACCAAAGGCTTATCTTCAGAGTAGCAACTGAAAAGTCCATTTTTTAGATTTACAGCTTGTACTCTAAGTGGTCAATTGTCTTCATAAGCCTGAGCGAAACACTGAATGTCCGGTATGTGTAGGTACCACCAAATCTATGCTCCATCATCTGTCTGACGCTGATTGCTCGGTTGCGTGTGGCGAGCGTAAAATCGAGCAAGCACGCTTTCCTTCACCGTCCATAAACATCTCAAATTGGAGTCGCCTAGAGCAACAAATGGCACAAAGACAATTTAGGTTAGGTGGCCATAACATAGCTCTAAGCGAAGTACGCTTGGTCGGCTCTATTTTTATCACAGAGCCCTTGAGAGGTAATTTGTATATGAAGCATAAACAAAATCTTACATTTCCCGGACTATTTAACAAAAAAAATCGATATATAATAACAGCGATTGTCAACGATAGAGATGGGCGCATAATATGAGAGAGCAGTCCTGCTCATCTCTTCGCAGTGCATCAATTATCTCATTCTTCAGTAGCCGCAAATGTACCATATAATACTGCACTATTCTACTATTTACTTTCAGCAGATCGCCAGCATTTGTCCGTGCATTCGGCATCTTGTGCATGAACCTGTCATGCCGATACGCCAGTAACAACAGTCGCGGGGCCCTTGCCGTGGATGTTTTGGGGGTTCTTTGTTTTTACGTTTTTGCGTAAACCTAGATTTGTGCAGGATAGCTCTCCCATGGCCAATTAAATTAGTTCGACCAAACAATTTAAATGCAGATATCGCTAGACTTGCTGTTTGTTGTACAAGTACATACTATGTACCGTCCAATACAATAACACTCATATCATTCATTGCCCTATCGCAAGCCAGGTTGTATGTCAAGTACATAGTAAATCAAACCGCACCACCCATGAGAATATGGGGAAGCCGCGCATAGACTTCCGTAAAGGAGACTGAGGGGTCGCTTTATGATCACACAAGGGACTGTGATCGATCCCTCAGAAGTTCCAAAATGCAGAGAGACACCAAACATACTTTGAGCTAGTTCAGCCCGAGCAACCAGAAAAGTCTGACCATTAATTTAGAATCTTGCTTGTCTCTAAAGGGATCTTCGTATGGGGGGCGGGCGGGTAAGTCAAAGAGAATCTCAACAACGCGAGTTCCAGAACGCGAGCCGAATTCATTTTGCACACCGGAGGCCGCGGAGCGAGGAAAGATGCCAAAGGAACAGGCAAAAATATACGATGAACTCACATGCCTGTCGAAGTTGAATTTTCTCTTGCTTGGATCTCCCGGCGCAAGAACCGACTATTTTGGCACTAAATTTTGCACGTGCCCCATTGGCAAGTTATACGCCTCGTAATAGTAAACGACTCTTCAATAACGGCTCATCAATTTAAAAACACGTTGTATGGATGAATTTGTTGTCAAAAGTGGGTCTCTCCATTTACCGACTTGAAATCGCCTTCTCGCCTAATTCTTTATGATACAGTTAACTGCATGGCCATTGTGACTGCGAGTATAGTGTGGAAGATCTCGGAGGAATACTGTAGTGTGATGTGAACTGAAAGATTAAAATTGGAAGCACGGTGACAAGTGGTAGAAGTATCACAGGCAAATTCTTGTTTTCAGTCTAGTAAACTTTTCTCCTTTGCGAGTGCATCAAACAGGTTTAGTTCTTGAAATCCCCTCTTCCCAAGCAACCGAGAGCCACCACACGAAGATTGATGTTTCCCTCGCCGAATCTGCTTTCCCTACGCCGCGCGTTGCACTAAGTGTGCAGTTCACCGAGCATTGATGCTCAGCATAGCAGTTAACTAGTCTGCCGTCTTTGTCGAGGACGCCTGACAGACGGGCGTCGACGCGAGGGTGTGATGAAGCGCCCATCCGCAGGCTGTGCTGATTATTACGAGGCAATGAGCGGTATTGGGGCTGGTGTGACAAACTCTGGCTTAGTGCCAAAGTATAAAGAAGGTGTCGCACGACATGAGGCGACTTGCATGCGAAGATTGGGCATTAATCACTAGTGCGGTACGCAGCAAGTCGCAAGACGCAGTCAGACTTCATAGTTTAAACTTCAAAGCGGGAAGAGCCCAAGCAGGCACATACATACATAGTCTCTCTCCGCCGCTCGCCGTCTCTCGCAGACCGCTTTGTCCCTTATATTCGTCCTGGTTGACCTCCTGTTCGTGGTTTTGCACTCTTTTCTGCCTCCCGTCAGCCGAAATAAGTCGTCTACTCGTCGCACCGGTTGGGCATGTCGTTGCCTACCGAATTTGAGCAGCGCTCCTTTTCTGTCTGCTGCTCTACTCCGGAAACGCCTTCCCTCCTTTGCTGATCTTCGATGCTTGTTCACCGTCAGGGTCGCACATCAAACAGCAACAACCAGTCGCCCTATCATATGCAATCTTACGAGCGTCACCAAAAAATGCTTGATCAGACAGGTCAGGCCGGAGTTGCTCCTTATGCGGGTATGTGCATTTCGGCCCAGCTGCCTCATTTCAACTGTGGCATCACTAATCATCTTCCGGACAGACGACGATGACATGTCTTCCACTCGACTTCCATCTATTCAAGCTCTTCTCGATAATGCCAATCCTTCTGCATCTACTCCGACCAACCCATCGCCACCTGGTCCTGTGAATTATGGGATTCGCAACGGTGCCACTGCCAACTCATCTGTTCCTGTTGGTGTCTCCGGCGGTGCTATGCGCGCATCGCCCAGAATCGGCCAAAGCATAACGGCGTCCTCTTCTTCGTCAAGCCTACAGTCCAACCCGCAGAGCGGATACGTGATAGATTCGTCATATCCGCAATCGTTATACCAGTACTCAATGCAGCCATACCAGCCAGGCCAGCACCAGCCGACGAAAGGGCCACAGCCATTACAAGCACCGCCAATACAACCACCACCAATACAACCACCACCACCGCCCCCGCCTCACCAGCGCCAACTACAAGCGCAATACCCGGGCCCGCAGCAGCAGTATCAGTACGGCGCATACACAGTGCAACCGGTTCAGCAGGTCGCCTATTCGTCGTACCCATATCAGCATCAACAGTCTCCTATGCCGCCTTCGATATCGGCGGTTGGCCCTCCCCAACAAAGCCAATTATCTCCTCACCACCCACCACAGCAGCATGGACTGCCCCAGCCTCCACAGCAAGTGATGCCTCAGCCCACTCACTATTCCGCGGCATATTATACACCTAATCCTGCGATGTATGCTAATGGAGGCGCTTCGTCACTTTCACAACCACAGCTACAGCCAATGGGACAGTACGGAATGCCTCCATTATCTGCAGCTCTTGTGGCTGCTCAATACGTGAAGCCAAAGCGCAAACGTGCGACTCCATTTCAGGCAAATAGACTTGAGGAGGTTCTACAGCAAACGCTCTTTCCCACAACGGAGCAGCGACTGGAGCTTGCAAGGGAGCTGGGGATGACTCCGCGAACGGTACAGATTTGGTTTCAAAATAGACGGCAGGCTTGGCGAGCGGAGAGACGACGGCGGCCTCGCAGCTCTAATAGTAATGACGGCCATAGCAATCACGTATCGGGGGAATATTCTGAGAAAGATAGTCAGATTGTAGAGCAAGAGGGCAATGGCAGCTCTACTGAAGACTAGTTGAAATGATTAAGTCGCTAACTATACTCATTCGTTTGCGGCGTTTGCTTTAATTAAAGGCACATCTCTGGTATCTTATGCTTTTTAATTTGTACTTTTAGGAGGGAAAAACTGCTGGACTTTGTTGGTAAGATGTGGTTTCTTCGTTGAGGTTGGAACGACTGGAACTTTATACATGTTTTCATATGTTTCTGTACTAATAGCTATCTTATTTCCACATTAGCATTTGTTCTGGTCTTTGCCAAATGGAGACATATGCTTCAGGCATTATGCGTATAATTATTGGACTGGTGGTGCGACACCTATCGTCGGAAACTTAGCGTCTTCGATCATGAGGACTAGTGAAGTTTACTGTTGCCCCCTTGATAATATCGGACTCGCCGGATTATGCCCCTAAATGGTCATACTCCCTAGTACTCGTTTGGTGAAAGTACTGCGACCGCATTGGCGTTCGGTTGCTAACCCCTGTATGAGCCATGATTCGTATTGTCCAGCCTTGGAGCACTCAGTCGGAGCGCTCCTCAGTCCTACTTCCAAGTAACAACTTTTGCACGCGCTAAATGATGTTGTACATATTGCTATGCATTTGAATGCTGGGACTGTTTCCATTTAGGAATCTCGTTATGCCTAATAGAGCGCCTCTTTGGGAAAAACTCGAGCTCTTACTATTGTTCATTTTTCTGAAACATGTGAAGGGCGTGCCGCGTCATGCTAATGCCAACGATAGCACACACCGTTACGACTCCTGTGTACTCCAATCGATTACCACCTTTCAATAGATCGGTGATTGTTGTATTATTTGTCGACCAGAGTATTGGAAGATGGTTCGAACTTGCCTCATGTCCATATCGTATGTCACTGCCCATAATTCACCAGACCAGACCCCGGTGTTTATACCCAGGGGACAAATTATTTCAGGGGGACTCATGAAACTTGGGCATGAAAAGTAGTCACACTTTTCGACGGTGGTTGACCAACTTCAGGTCACATGCATGCACCTGATCGAAATCGAGTCGCTTAGCAATGCAATGATTGTAAGAGAGATTGTACGTAGTGCGGAGTTGAGCAAGTATAATCGCGACTGCCTATGTACCGCTTAACTGATTTATTTTGACACTATTTTGGGTACGTGCTTTCATATAGCTAAAATTTCCTTGACGGCTATTAACTGCTCTGTGCGCATGAAATCAATCTGTTAGCACAAAGTGCGAAGCTAGCAGCCATTCATGGCCGCGGTGCAGTAGCGTCCGCTTTACAATTATAAACCAATCACATGAAATGTCATCTGGACTGTGTCGTTATCATACATAAGTGCGGATTGCGGTGGACAGACCGTGAAACATCATGCAAGTGACCAGGCGTCATTCGCAAGTTGGCTCTGTAGTTCGGGCTGCAAATTTCACGTCTCCTATCATCAACCATACTACGATATGTAGCACTTTTTTTTGCGGCACACTCACTACTTCAAGCTTACGGAAATTTTTCCTCTGAACGGCTGCCATCAGTCATATGCGGCGTTAAAAGTATGAGGCCATGGTGGCACAAATCTTCCGACTCTTGAGATATATGGCCGGCTCTCTGAGAACAAAAGGAAAGGGTGATCTTCGCAAATCGAATAAAAAAAATACATTTAATTTTTATCATTTTCTTAGACGCACTTCAGGAAAATAGGAGTTCAGCAACTAGAGGGGAAGAATATCATAGGCGTGATGACCAGTCGCAAGAGAACAACACACCATGACATGAATTTCTAGCAGAAAAATATCCAAAAAACACGATAATCTTGAATGGTAAAAGAACAGTTGTCATCTGAAAGTCATGTTCAACATGTCTTTTTTCCCCAAGACAAACCGGTTGCATGTGAGCGAGGCCATTTTAGTCCTGCCGACACAAAATTTTATTGGAGGTATCGTTATAACAGATCATACCTGCACACCGACACAAACTATTCTTAGAGAGTACAACAAACCCCGTCAGAATCGCGGCTCCCAGGATCTATAGCTCAGTTGGTTTAGTGTAACTATTAGGGCTAATTCGCAAAATTTTCGTCAAATTCCGGTTTAGCGTTGGGACTGAACTACGCTCAGCAAAATTTGAAAGCAGCCCACCAAGGTCATATGTTAACCTGGATAGTCATCGCCAGTGGTCTTTCACCGTTTCCGCATTAAATATCGAAAAAGAAACTGTTGCCGTTAATATCGATGGCAGAATACTGACCAGCGGCGAAGACAGCAACATGAACCGTTTCAATTGGAATATTCGTATTGCCGACCAAAAAGAAATAGCAGCCTAGGGCCCAGTCTTTAAGAGACTGCTGAATCAAAAAGGATCTGCCAGTCGCTCGTCTTAATTTCAGAAATTGTGGAAGACAGAAGACCCCGAGAGCAGTTTTAATGAAATGGCAGTTTTCGGAGATTAACGATTTTTGATATGTCACTTGGTGGCCACACCCGTGACAGATATAGTGGGCGGGTGGGCGTTATTATTTGTTTGGCAAACTGATGGGAGCAGAAATTATGTTTGCATCGGTCAGCATCAAAGAATTTCCAAGCGATTCTATCATATCATATGTGATAAACTCAACAAAGATGATTAATTTACTGGTATGTATGTATGTAGTACACAATTGCCCATGCTGACGAGTAGCGACAATATCATATTTTCGAACATTGGTTTTCGATGATATGTGACCAGATTTCCAAGATCGGTTTTTCGACGAGCATGCCGTAGTGTTTTGTTATCATATCATACTGCCGTTAGTCCGGATCTGCGAAAGGGTGGAATTGCGTGCTCAGCCGAAATACGTCGAGACACTTTTTGGAGGTCTCTACGCGAAGTGTTTTCGGATGGCTTTTTAGAATCCTGCACCCTCTTTGGCTCGCGCATTACAACAGGTGAATTCAGTCGCACTCAGCTGTATCATGCTGCGGACTATCACGTTGGTGAACCTTCAGTGGAGTGGGTTCTACTCTGGACAGACGTACCAATTGCTTTCTAGCGGTTGGGCTCGGTTAGCGGAGTATGAATGCGAGGGTACGACACCAAGATTACAAGATATTTTGCCATCCCACTTCCCTCACGATGTTCTGCGAGGGAACCACCTCGACAAACTGGCTGCTTAAAATTTTCACTCTTAGGTTTCATCTTTGATCAAAGATGAAGTTCAAGACAGGTACACTTGGCTGCTGGCGGGGTTAGTGCAAGCCCGCACGGCCGCATCGAAATAATTACAGGCAGCAGCCGAAGTCTAGTTTTTAGTGGTTTAGTGGGACCATCGTCCAAAAAAATCGTTTAATGTATGGATTCGTTTGTGAAGAAAGTTTAATTGGTATTAGACCATTCGAGGAGAAAGACTGCTTCACATGTAAATATTGATAAAGCAAGCACAACTAGACTTAAAATTTTCAGTATTCGGATAGCTTTGAGTAGCCTTGACGTGGCAAGGTCTCTATAATTACCACATCATTGTGCAATTTAGAGAGTGGAAAATTTGCTGAATCCTCGAGTTGAATCCTTGAGTTTGTGGCTATGAATTCCGTGGTCTCAAGACCACCCACCACCAATCAAATTCGAACAGAGCGTCACTCGCCATTGAAAACTGTGTGCAGAAAGTTAAATTCGTTTGTTGCCGAGCGGAGTGAAAGAGCGTTAAGCTCTTTCATGGAGAGTAGGCTTGATTT
>JAKTPS010000098.1:0-47681 GCA_030556275.1 Lipomyces sp. NRRL Y-27488
TCTTCGTTCGTGACTTGTGACTTGATCGCACTTTTGTCACAAGTTACCCTGATGTTCAATCTGACACCTACTCTCCATGAAAGAGCTTAACGCTCTTTCACTCTGCTCGGCAATACCTCTGCTTATGCTAACGCTATGTTTCGGCAATACTCTTTTCACAGCAGCAAGCCATTCCCCAACCTGGACTGCTTATCATCTTGTTTTCGGGTGATTTGCTCAAAATTTTGAAATTAGTCACATGTAGTGTTTTCTGCTAAGGTATCTTTTGTACTGGTGTGAGCACAGTACGTGAGAAACTAAGAGGAAAAGCACCTTTTATTACCTTTTGTACTGGTGTGAGCACAGTACATGAGAAACTAAGTGGAAAAGCACAGAGACAGGAAAAGAAAACAAAAGAACAAAGATAATACTGTAAAAGGAAAGCCTACATCACGTGAGGTCACATGTCTTCTACAATTCCCTTGGTTGTGTTGTGGGTCCGGCAACACAGTAGTCACATGCATGTAGTCATGTCTAGTCATGTATGATCAATTGTAAGTGCTGTGCACCATACCATGTGTGTTAAATGTTGCAAATTGTTTACAACATCATTGTGATTGGGTGGAGTCAAAAGCTGGATCTATATGTGGAAAAACTACATGTGGAAAAAATGTGGAACAACTTTGAAATGTCCCTAATTTATCACACACATGAACAAACTGTCATTTACCACATCAAACTAGGCCCAAATCATTTATCATTGAGTTCACTGGCAATAAAAATACTGGATATCTTGAAGTATTGAAATAAATTACAAGAAAAAAAAACTCTCATGCAGAAGTCAAAACATAAGCAGTAATTGCACTGAACCTCTCAGCAGTAAGCTTCAAGACAACATGCAACAGCTCAATTGCAACCTGTTGTCTCCGGTTCAACTCCTCGGCATCATTCTCAACTGCAAGGAAGTTCTTCCAGCTTTCACTTGATAGTTTCCAAATTATGGAATCACGTTCAACTATCATATTCGCAGTGCGCAAAGTGCTTGAAAAAAATGGTAACTCGCCAGCGGTAGTTCCTGCAACGATTGCTTCATTAAACTGACCCTGCTCGAGCTGATATTCAGCCTTGAGAATGCCGCTCTCGACCAGGTAGAAGCCATCAGCAGGCCGACTGACATGATACAGATATTCTCCAGCTTTGTGTTCCTCACGGACAAAATAGCTGCAGAGAGGCTTCCAGAATGATGCAGGCTTTGCAGAGAGATCATGGAAAACTTGCAGCAAAAGCGTGAGTGGTTGTGCTTGCTCTTGCTGATGCCGTGCTCTAACTGGTAACACTCGTGCGACTGGTAGTTCCGGTGAGGTAGATTCTATTGCGGCTAGACTCTGGAACGTGGGGTCGGCAAGCATTAGAGTCGAGCTGGTCTTATGCACAAAAGTCTTGCGCGGCGATCCAATATCAAATCCAAGATCCAAAGCCGGCGCGCTGAGCCTTTCGATTCTCTTATTAATGGCGGCTTTGTCCTGGGGCCCTTTGTTGCTGCCGGGATCGCTCGATCGCTCGGTCTGTGAAGTTGCTGGAGCAACAGTTGTGGCGGTGGCAGCTTGGATTAGTTTAGCTGTCTGACGATCCCGTACTTGATAGTACATGGCCAAGAGCTTATCCTCAGACCACTCGAGCGCTGAATTAAGATCCTCGAAAACGCGCACTCCGTGACTATTTGTGTCTAGGGAGCTCCATACACCAACGTTCTGGAGACTCCTTGAGATGTCATCGGTCATTGAACATATTATGAGTTCCGTGTTTTTCGACTCCAGCAATCTGCTGATGCGGGTAAAGCCCTCGGCGGCGGAAAAATCGATTCCTCGGACGCCTTGAAAATCAAGAATGATGTACTTGACGCGCTTGAACTGCTCATTGTGTGCTGCGGCAACAAAAACCTCGCGGATTTTGGATTCGACAAAGACAATGGTACCAAAGAACAGCATGCCGGTGAGCTTGCAGACAAATATCTCGTCGCCGACTTCCTTCAAGAAACGCTGCTGGAATGGATGGCGGCGGACGGTCGAGCGGGCGATTGCACCAGAATACGTGGCCTTGATGGGTGGTTTGCGAGCCGCGTCGACAACGAAGGAGCAGCATGCGAGGATGATACCGACGATGATGCCGTAGACGAAATCCCACGCACCCATTGTGACGATGATGGCGACGATAACGAGATACTCTGCACGGGAGACACGGCCGTAGGTGTCATAAAGCGCCTCCTTGAGGAGCTCGATCCCGAGAAGGAAGATAAGGGAACCGACGACCAATACCGGGATGACGCCGATAACGGTCGGACCCGACATCATGACGATTGCGGTTGCGATCGCAAGCATGAAGCCCGCGATGCGACTATCCGCGCCACTGCGGATAAATAGGAGGCTGTTTGTATAGACGAGATAGTTCTGCGGGTTGATATTATGTTAGTCTCTGAGCCGGGAGATATAGTAGGCAGATGTCATACCTGGATTGACCCGCAGAGACCGGACAGTGTATTCGAAATCCCATGTGCAATGAGCTCTCTGTCGACGTCCACGTTATCGACGCCTACGGACACGGCGAGGGCGGGAACGTTGATGGGGACGTGAAGGATGCCAAAGAACGTGAGGGCAAACATTGCCGGGACGGTGGAAAAGAGTGCGGACCAGTCGACAGCAGAAAACTTGTAGAGCGAGTAGAAACTGTACCAAGGCTTGGCGGCAGCGGGCGAGGCAAAGACCCAGCCAGCGTCGCGGAGTTCGGGGAGAGAGATACGGGGGATGATGGACACGAAGATGTGGAAGAGTGCAAAGATGAGCAAAAAAAATGTCGGCACAAGCAGAGGATGTTTGTTGAAATGCTCGAGCACGAGGAGGAAGACCGTTAGGAGAAGAGGCACGGCCCATTTGAGAAAAGTGACGGGGTGGAAGAGAAAGGTGAGCGTCTCCCAGGTGTATGTGAGGTTTCCCTCGAGCCTGGAGGAGACCTCGAGACCGGTCGCGATGAGGAACCAGCCGACGCCGCCGATGCAGCCGACGAGGATGTGCCTGGGAAAGAAGCCGATGAGGGACCCGATGCGGGCTCTGCCGAGGAGATAAAAAACGATGCCGGTGACCACGGAGGAGGACGCGTAGGCGACGATGGTGGTCGCGATGACGGAGTCGGGCTTGTCTTCGCCGATGCGGAGGAGGAGCGTGTTTGCCATGGAGTGGAAGAAAGGCACGACCTCGATCATTTCCGAGCCGACGCCGCCTTTGAAGACCGAGCCGCCGGCGGAGTAGACGATCTGGGAGATGATGCAGGAGACGTAGAACATGGACAGGCCGTCGGGGCCGAGAGCGGAGAAGACGGGCTCGCTGAGGGGGAAGAGGATCATGCCGTAGGAGAGGCCGTCGAGGACGTTGAGGAGCACGCCGAGGACGGTGGAGGGCACGTACTTGACGGGCAAGACCAGGTTTGCGCGGTTGTCGCGGAGATACATGGCGGCGGCCTTGAGAAGCGGGCGAGGCCGGTGGAAGATGTGGGCCGCCGAGGAGGACGACGCGGAGGACGAGGCGCGCTTGCGGGTGAATCTGCGCAGCCATGACTTGCGGCGGGCGTCCCTTGGGGTTGCGGCGTGGTCGTCGAGACCGAACTGCGAGCCGTAGCGGGTGTGGGTGCGGCCGCTCTCGATGTCCCGGTCGGAGAGATCGCCGATGTCGACGTCGTCGTCGTCGTCGCCGTCGTCTTCGGCGCTGACGAGCAGCGGGTGGGCCTCGGAGACGTCGTCTGCGTCGGGCGCGAGGTATGCGTCGGGCTCGCAGGGCGGCAGCGGCGGGCTCGCCGCGGCGGACGGCTGCGGGGGCAGCGACGCGGCCGAGGACGCGGACGAGACGGAGGCGGAGCGCAGCAGCGTCGTGAGGTTGGACTCGCCGACGGGGCGGACGTGGACGGCGGCGGAGAGCGGGCGGTCGACGAGGGCCATGGACGCGATCTCGGCGGTGTAGTCGCGGACCTCGGTTTCTCCGACGGCGGTGGGCCGCGCGTCGACGGACGACTCGCGGAAGGGGGACATCTGGAGGGGCAGGAGGGCCTTGAGGGCCGATGTGGTGATGAAGGAGCCGGACGCGGGCGACGGCGACCGCATCGTGGAGGTTGTGGTGGTGGAGGAGGAGGAGGAGGAAGAGATGGTGATGGTGTAGTGGATCTGATGGTGATTGCTCGCAGCAGATCGCGTTCGTTTTATTTGTCCCAACCAACCAAAAAAACAAAACGAAAAAAAAAAAAAAATGACAGCGGTGGCTGATCCGGCTGTTCTGGGGCAGTTGGCACCCGCGCCGCACAGTACATTGCGCAGCTTACTGTCCCCGTGCTTGCGCACCCAGACTACCGCCAGCGGCGCCGCGCACAGAGCACCGCACTAGCCCCCGAACTTGCGCCATCGCCGCACGTGCGTCCCAGCGGCGCACCTGCCTAATCCGGCAATTCAAAACTTGTATTCTAGTGCATGTATGTATTGCATGCATGTACTGTATGTATGTGTATTTGTACTGTACTGCACTGGCTGCACTGCACTGCACTGCACTGCACCGTCCGATTACATGCCACTCAGACTCACAGCATATATAGCTGCTCTGCCCCTTGCTAGTCCTCCCGGCCCTTTCTAGCCACGGGCCTACCGTCCGCCAGAATGCAGCGCCGGCCGCGGCCGGGCCACCCGCCCGTTCGCCTCGTCGCTCTTGGCGCCGCTCTTCTCGCTCCGGCGCAACGCAAGTGCGTCCTTCACCCACCCCGCAATGTCGACGTCGGAGTGTCTGAACTTGACCAGCCACGGGTGCGCCAGCAGCTTCGCGTACGACGGCCGCAATACCGCATTCTTGTTCAGACTGCAAATTCAGTTAGCACGATACACATTGTCGCAGAGCAATAACCAGCACTTACCACTGCTTCACAAAACTCGCCGCCTCCGGGGAGAACCTCGGCTCCGGCAGCGTCGGCGGCTCGCCGTCCACGATCGCCGAGAGCTGGCTAAACACGTTTCCGTACGTCTCGGGCGGGTACGGGTACGACCCCTTCGCGATCTCCAGCAGCGTCAGCCCGAGACTCCAAATGTCGGACTGGACCGTGTAGGTGATGGCGTCCTCCTTGTTGGTCGACCGGATCCGCTCCGGCGCCATGTAGGACTGGCACCCGATGTTTGTGCGCGCGATCGACGCGACGAGGTTGCCGCTCACGCCAAAGTCGCAGAGCTTGACCTTGCCCGAGCTGGAGGCGAGGATGTTGGTCGGCTTGACGTCGCGGTGGATGATGTTGTGCTCGTCCTTGAGCGCCTTGAGTCCGCGCACGACGCACTCGGTGATGCGCGCCAGCACGGCCTCGTCGACGCCGTTCCCGTAGAGCTTGTCGAGACTGCCGCCGTCCATGTACTCCATGCAGATGTAGACCGCGCCCTCGACAAAGAACGCGCCGTAAAAGTCGACGATGAACGGGGAGATGCACTTGTGGAGCACCTCGAGCTCCATCACGATCTGCCGCAGCTTGGCCTCGTCGAGCTCGAGCCGGATCTCCTTCATGGCCATGACGATCTCGGTCGGCCGGTGCCGCACTTTTGTGACCGTGCCGTAGTTGCCGCGGCCGAGCTCGCCGAGCGGCTCGAGCTCGTCGAGCGATATCTTGAAGCTCGTGCCGTTTGTGAAGTTGATGCCGTGCGCGTCCAGGTACGCCTTTCCGGCGAAGCTCAGTCCGCCCGTCCTGACGTCGACGTACTCCGAGTATGCCTTGAACTCGGACTGCGGATCCGCGTCCACGTGCATGGCCGAACTCTTCGAGCCCATCACGCCCGCCAGTTTCAGCGACCTGTCGGGCAATCTGCCCGGCATGGACGGCGGTGCGGCCGCGCCCGCCGCGGCGGCGGCGGAAGCGGGCGCGTCACCACCGGCACCGGGGACCGGGGTCATAAGACGCCGTCTCTCCGAGAGCGAAAGCTTTGGCGGCATGCGTCTCGCGCCCGCGCCCGCGCCCGCGCCGGCGCCGACCCCGACCCCGGCGCCGGCGGCCGTTCGCGGTGGACCGCCCGCGGGCACGGGAAAGGCAGGCTGTTGTGGTCGATGTAGTGGTTGCTGTGGGCCGGCGGCGGCGGCGGCGGCCGGCTGTGAGGCCGCTGCGGCGGCGGAGAGCGTCTGGCGCTTGAGCTGGAACGCGAGGATGCGCTGCTGGACGTCGGCCGAGATCGTCGCGGGCAGGCCGCGGGCGGAGTGGACTGTTGCGAGCGGATTTGGCGCGACGGCGGTGGCGGCGGCGGCTGCGGTGGTCGTGCCGGCGACGGCGACGGCGACGGGGACCGCGCCGAGGGTGGTGCTCGTCGCGGCCGCCCTTTCCTGCTGGCCCACGACGGCGACGACGCCGGGCTCGGGATCGTGGCCGGCGAGCGCGAGGCGGGCGAACGCGGCCGCGGGCGGCTGCTCGTCTGCTGCGGGTGCGCTGGGGTCGTCCATCGCGGTCGGCGGGCGGGCGTTGAGAGACAAAGGGAAAGGGAGCGTTGTGCGGATCTGTTTGATCTCTGTTTGTGCTTCTCGCCGGTCCACTTTTGTTTTGGCGATGGATCAATTGAATTGGACGAACTCGGTCCGGCCGGCCGCGGGAAGTCACGTGGTGTCACCTGACATTGTCACGTGTGGTCACCTGACACTGTCACGTGGATGTATCACGTGGCACAGTCACGTGGCCGGAGGCCGGGTCTGGTCCATACTGGTCCACAGGCGCGTTCGCGTCCGCCAGGGACACCTCCACTCCACCCCATCACCACTCCACTCTCCATCCCATCACATCACCACGCCCCGGCCGGCCACCACGCTGCCCGCCCGCCACGGAACAGGTCCGCGCGTGCTCGTTTTCCTGCCGCGGCCCGCGCCCGTTCGAAGTCTGCGCGACGCGTGCGCCACGCGTCTTCTACGCGCCCGTTTGACGGCGCCGCGTGCACCCCGCCACGCTCAAGACCACCACCACCGCCATGGCCACGCCCGTCCCCACGAAAAACAGGTCGAAGCGCGTGCTGATCACGTCGCGCTCCTTCCCGCGACGCAGCACGCCGTCGAGTCTGCGCCGCTTCGCCGCGCAGGATCCGTACCAGCTGCCCCAGTTCCACCCCGCCACGGCGACGGCCTCCTCGTACACGACCGCGACCGCGACCGCGACCGCAGATCGCGACCCCCGAGACGGCGTCGCGTCCCTGGCCGACTCGCTGCCGCTTGAAGTCCAGGCGAGCCTCCTCAACATCGGCATGCGCGTGCGCAAGTCCGTGTCCGAGGGCTACAAGACCCAGCCGCACCGTGTCGACCTGCGGCCCAAGGGGCAGCTGCAGCCCGCCACGCGCGGCTGGAGCGACTCCGCCGCCCTCGTCAACCCGTACCTCGCCGACCCACAGTTTTCCGGCGCGCAGTACGCGACCGAGCGCGGTCTCGCGGGCACGATCTCGCTGCGGCCGCTCAAGCGCGGACGCGCCTACGACGACGAGGAGGAGGAAGAAGACGACGATGCCGGCGCGGCCACCGACCCCGACGACGACGACGCGCCCGTGGACTCGCAGGAGAGCGACTTCACGGAGGCGCCGTTTCTGGTGCCGAAGGAGATGCTCATGCAGATCGACTCGTGACTGAATTGTGCTCATTTGGATCAATACACACATATGATATGATAGATACACGGGACATGGCCACAAGCCCCCTTGTGCCTGTGACCCTAATAACCCCAACCCTCGCAATTCACACAAACTCGCAAAACACAAAAAAAAATCCAGACCGCCAGAAGTCGTCGACCATCGCCAGTTCCTCTCGACCTCCAAGACCCCCCGTCCACTTCCCCCTGTCCCCCCGCCACCCGTTCATGCCGCCGTCCTGACGAAACCCACACAATGTCCTGGGCGCCCCAGCCCGACTTCCTCGCGCAGCTCCGCGCCGTCTTCGCCCACTCGCTCTCGCCCGACAACGCCCTCCGCGGCACGGCCACCCGCACGCTCGAGGACGCCCAGCGCTCCCGGCCGGACCTCTGCAACTACCTCGTCTACATCTTCGTCCAGCCCGCCGCCGACGCCGACGTCCACCTGCGCGCGTCCGCGGGCCTCATGCTCAAAAACAACATCCTCGCCCAGTACGACGTCCTCTGCCGCGAGCCCGTCCTCCTCGACTACGTCAAGCACCATGTCGTCTTCGCCCTCACCCAGCCCGCCGGCATCATCCGCAACATCGCCGGCTCCGCCATCTCCGCCATCGTCGCCCGCGGCGGCTTCGAGTCCTGGCCCCAGATCCTCCACACGCTCTACACAATGGCCTCGAACGACCGGCCGGCCGTGCAGGAGGGCGCCCTCGGCGCGCTCGCCAAGGTCTTCGAGGACTCGGCCTCCTTTCTCGACCGCGACCCCGCCGGGCAGGAGGCCCTCGCCGCCCTCATCCCGCTCTTCCTCACCCTCGCCCGCTCGCCCGAACCGAAGGTGCGCTCCCAGGCCCTCGTCTGTCTCAACCAGTTCATCGCCCGCAACACGCAGGCCCTCTACGCCCGCATAGACGACTTCCTCGGCACGCTCTTTTCGCTCGCCCACGACGGCGACCCCGACGTCCGCCGCAACGTGTGCGCGGCCTTCGTCATGCTCCTCGACGCGCGACCTGAAAAGCTCGCGCCCCATCTCGCCGGCATCGTCGACTTCACCCTCCACTGCATGACCAACCAGGACGACGAGCAGGTCGCGCTCGAGGCCTGTGAGTTTCTTCTCGGCCTCGCAGACCACTACCACCAGGAACGCTTCCACGGCCAGGTCATCGCGCTCCTGCCCAAGATCATCCCGGTTCTGCTGAGATGCATGGTCTACTCCGAGCAGGACATCATGCACTACGAAAGCTTGAACGAGGACGACGCGGACATGCAGGACAAGGTCGAGGACATCAGGCCGCAGCATGCAAAGTCCCGCGCCGCCCACGGCGTGGCAAACGGCGACGCGAGCAAGAAGCAAGATTCAACTGCCCACGCGGGCCACGACGACCACGACGACGATGAAGATGACGACGATGACGATGACGACGACGACGACGACGACGACGACCTAGACTACTCCGACTGGACACTCCGCAAGTGCGCCGCCGCTGCGCTCGATATCTTTGCCTCGTCCTACAGAGACGTGATTCTGCAGTACACCCTCCCCACGCTCACCACCAACATTCTCTCACCCGAATGGCCCGTCCGCGAGGCTTCGATTCTCGCATACGGCGCCGTCGCGGACGGCTGTGCGGACGGCATGTCAAACTTCCTTCCCCAGGTGATTCCGCGGTTCGTGCATGCGCTCTCGGATGAGATGGCACCCATTCGACAGATTGCATGTTGGACCTTGGGCCGATATAGCGAGTGGATATGTCTGCACGTCGCGGACGTGGGATATGAGCACGAGTTTATTCCTGTCCTTCAGGGTGTAAGTTGGCCCTTTTTGTCCTTGTTTTCTTCTTCCTTGTTCTCTCGTGTGCGAATTGCTAATCTTTTGTGCTCACCAGCTGTTAAAATGCTGTTTGGACAACAATAAAAAGGTCCAGGAAGCGGGATGCAGCGGCTTTGCGAACTTCACCGAACACGCAGGAAACCTGCTTGTTCCATACCTTGTCTACATTCTTAGGAACCTCACGTTATGCTTCCAAAAATACCAGACCAAGAACCTGGCCATTCTGTACGACGCCGTGCAGACGCTCGTCGATCGTGTTGGCTTTGCCATGCAAGGGAAGGAGTACATCGATTTGCTTCTTCCGCCGCTGATTGATCGGTGGCAGAGGCTGCAAGACGACGACACTGACTTGTTTCCGCTCCTGGAGTGTCTATCAAGCGTGACTGCCGCATTGGGCGAGAACTTTGCGCCGTTCGCGCCTCCCGTGTTTGAGCGTGCCATGAAGATCCTGAGCTCGAACCTGACCCTCCTGCAGCAGGCAGTCGATGACCCGTCAATCGAACAGCCAAACAAGGACTTTATCGTCACGACTCTCGACCTGCTCGACGGCCTAGTACAGGGCCTCGGTCCCGCTTCCGTGGACCTCATCTCGCAGTCACAGTACTCGCTGATGCAGATGCTGCTTGTATGCATGCGGGACCCAGTGCAAGAGGTTCGGCAGTCCGCGTTTGCTCTCGTCGGCGATATGGCGATCGGCACGTTTGCGGCGGTCGTAAAACCGCACGTGCCGGCCTTGATGGTCGAGCTCATTCCCCAGATTGATGCTTCGGATCCGTCCTGCTCGGCCGTCTGCAACAACGCGACGTGGGCGGCCGGCGAGATTGCGATTCAGGCCGGACAGCAGGCCTTGCTTCCCTTTCTTGACCCCTTGGTCGATAAGCTGGTACTCTTGCTGTTGCGCTCGCCGCCATCGGCGACATCAAAGACGAACGTCGCGGACCCCTCGTCGCAATTTGCAAGCCCGGCGCCCATCGAACAAACGATCCTGGAGAATGCCGCGATTACACTCGGCCGCCTTGGGCTCTCGTGTGCCGATCAGATTGCCGCGCGCCTGGACACGTTCGCACCGCAATGGTGCGCCTGCATCCGGCTGATCGCGGACTCGACCGACGAGAAGGAGTCGGCGTTTATGGGCATGTGTCGCGTCGTCGCGGTGCATCCGGCTGGACTGCGCGACTGCTTGCCGGAGTTTGTGCTCGCGATCGCAATGAACGCCGAGCCGTCGCCCGAGTTGCGGCAGATGTTTGCCACTGTACTGTCTGGCTATAAAGCGCTGCTCTCCGGTCCTTCCTCGGCCTCGTCATTCTCCCCCACATCCAACGGCATCCACGACACGAACGGAGGCGCAGCATCAAGCAGCGAATGGGAAGATAAAGTATTGTCTAAACTCCCGCTAGAAGCTCGGAGCATGTTGAGTGAGCGATATGACATTTAGAGCCGTTGTCATCTTGTCCTCGTCTTCACACTATTCCTTAATGTCATCTCCACAATTTCATCTTCCAAGGGATTCATAACTTGGATAAATAATGATGTGTACGAAACGTTTTTTTTTTCTTGAGTCCTCCCCCCGTTCGGATCTCGTTTTGACTTCAAAGCGAATTACTATATATGATTGGAGAGAAAACTTCATGTAATTAACTAAGAAAGAAAGAGATATCCAGATGTCCTGTTGCCAGATTGATAAAACAGACACCACGAAGAAAGAAAATGAAAAAAAAAAAAGATTGAACTGATGAATAAAAAAAACATTTTAATAAAACTAAGCAGTCTACACCCCCGAACGACCCTATGTACTCCGTCCAGTTTGTCTTTGATTGGCTCTTTCTCTCTCTGTTGTCTGCCCGTCTTCACTTTCTTCCAAAACCAATAGATCGACTAGATCAATTCATGCCCCTGCTCACGCGTCTATTGTACGTGCCTTCCGAGATCGATGTAGATCTCCCCAAATTCGATGCCCGCGAAAACAGTCGTTCAAATCTTATGAAGGACTGCGGCGTATTGCCGTTGTTGGTATTACTGCTGCCGTTGTTGCCCTTGCTGCTACCCTTCAACTCCGCCGGGTCTGGACTGAATGTCACGCCAGGCCTTGGCTGCTGGTGCTGCTGCTGGTGCTGCGACGACGACGGCTGGCCATCTTCGTCCAACGCGGTCACGTCAAGCGATTCGATTGTTGGTAGAGGCGGAACCACCTCGTCTTCCGAGGACGCCATGGACGCGCCGCTTGGGCTCAGAGGCGGCCGCGTCGCATGCGCGCCGGCGCCTGTGCTATTCGATCGATGTGCGCGTCGCGTCGACAAGCGTCGGAAAATGCCACCTAGTGATGACAGGCCATCGCGGCGGGTTGAAGTTGTTGATGGAGAGTGTTGTATGTGTTCTTGTCCTTGGTGCTGTTGCTGCAGCACCGGCACCGGCTGCGGGGTGGAAGATAAGTGCGAATCGGCCGTGGCATTATTGCCGTTATCGGCAGCATTGTTGGTGAATTGGATGGGCATGTCGAGAGCTGCGCCGGCACGACTATATCGTCGTTCGTAGGTTTCGACACTGGACATTGCACCTGACGGTATCGGCGGCAATTCCGCCGTCGGCTGTGGCCGGCCATTTTGCTGCTGGGCTGGCTGATAATGCTGCTGTGGCTGCTGAAGCACGGGCGACTGCAGCACGGGCGACTGCAACGGTGCTGCGGCGTCGGGCGACGGCGCCCTGTTCGCGACGTACCCGCTGTGCGTATGGTTGACACTGCGAGAGCGCGGGAAGAAGCCGCGAGACGACGGCTGAGTGTTGTGAGTGTGTGCGGTTTCCGGCATGGGTATCACGGGAATTTCCAGTCGGCTCGGCCGGTGCTGTGTGACCTGCTGCGGTTGGCCCGGTAGGCTAGAGTTCAGAGCCGGCATCGGCTGAAGGTGAGCCTGTCCTGGCGGAAGCGTGCTGCCGCCGCCGGCTGCGGGCGCAGAGGTAGAGAATATGCCGGATCCGATGGAGCCGTGGGATGTGGTCAGTGACAGCATCGAGCCCGCGGACGCCTCGAGCATCGGACGGCGGCGCAGTCGGTCTTGTTTTTCGCGAACGAGGTAGTATATCGAGATGAGCGGATGATACGCGTTTGTCGGATCGGCCGGCTTGCTGTCAGTCAGGGTTTCCTGCGACGACGATGGCGAGTTTTGGCGGCGCTTGTAAAAGTCAAACGAAAACGACGACTTCTTTTTCGAGTGATACGAGTTCGTGCTGGCGGTGTCGGGTGCTTGCGGCGATTTCGGTGACAGTCCAGAGGCGACGGCGGCTGCTGCTGCAGAAGACGAGGAGAGCAGTGCGTTGAATGGATTAGACGATGACGAAGACGGGGGAGCATGCATGTCGTTATTGCGGTACCAGGCAGCCGCGGCGGCCTGGTAATCAGGCGATTCAATCACAGCAATAAGATCCTGCTCTATGCGCTCGTCCGAGCCGAATTCAAAGCCGTGCATGCCGCGGATGACGTCCCTGTCGAGAGGCAGTGTTAGTGGGCGGCGGCGCGGGACGTAGGAGTCCTGGGGGCCCTCGTAGCCCTTCAGCATCCACGGATGGTGAATGATTTCAGGCAGCGTGGCGCGGGCTTTCGGGTCCACGACAAGCATGCGAGATAGCAGGCTTTTGCATTCTGGAGAGAATTAGAAAGGAGATCATCGGGTCGGGTGCAAGACAACGACCAAAGAATAGTAGACACAACATACCCACGGACAGCCAGTTCGGGTAGTCGACATGGCCGCGCTTGATCTTCGCATGCAATGCCGGCATGCTCTGATCGTCGAACGGGACCTTGCCGCAGGCAAGCACGTAGAGCACGATGCCGAAGCTCCAGACGTCGACCTCGGGCCCGACGTACTGGCGCGCGTTGAGCAGCTCGGGGGCGGCGAAGTAGAGCGAGCCGCAGAAGGTCTTGAGCAAGGAGCGCGGCGAGTACAGGTTGGAGAGGCCAAAGTCGATGATCTTGATGTCGCCGGACTTGGAGATGAGGATGTTTTCGATCTTGAGGTCGCGGTGGACGACGGAGTTGTGGTGGCAGTAGTCGAGCGCGGACGCGATCTGGCGGGCAAACTTGCGGGCCTGCTTCTCCTTCAGGCGGCCGTGGGAGATGATGTAGTCGAGCATCTGGCCGCCGTTGACGTACTCGAAGACCATGTAGTAGTGGTGGGTCATGGCCATGACCTCGCGCACGCCGCAGATGTAGCGGTGCTCGAGCAGGGCGGCGATGGCGGCCTCGCGCACGGTGCGGATCTCCTTGGACTCGTCCGAGGAGGACTTGCTGTGGCCCGGCGCCGGCGGCGGCGCCCTGGCGGTTCCGGCGCCGGCGCCGGCGGCGAGCGGCAGCACGCCGTCGGGGCCGGCGTGCAGCAGGGGCAGGTACATGGGGTTGTGTGCGTGCAGGAGGCCCTCGGGCACGTAGCGCGGGACGATCTTGACGGCGGCGATCTCGCCCGTGAGCCGGTGGCGCGCGAGCTTGACCTTGCCCATGGACCCGGCGCCGATGGTCTTGAGCAGGTCCCAGTCGCCGAGCGTGCGTCGCTTGGACGGCGCGGCGGTGTGGGCGCGGTGCAGCTGCGGCGGTGCCTGGACGTGGGCGGGCGGCGGGGGCGCGTCGGAGAGCGACGCGGCGGGCGCCATTGCGGAGGGCGATGCGGGGCGGAGGAGGCGCGGCGAGGCGCTGCTGCGAGGCGGGATCGGCGGTGCTGGTGCTGGTGCAGGGAACAGGGAACAGAACAGGGTGCCGGCGGGCCGAGAGTTGGTGATGCTGCGATCAGGACGGCGGTGAGCCCCGAGTCCCGCGGTACTTGTCGTCCCGCAAGAGACGCACATCCCAGCACTCGCAGCCATCACCACCACCACCACCATCACCATGGCCCGCAAACGCGCCCGGCCGCCCGACGACGCCGCCGCCGGCGACGCGGACCTGCTGGTCTTCCTCGGAACACCGGCCTCGGCGGCGGCCGCGTCCTTCCTGCCCGCGTGGAAACAGGACGCGCGCGACGAGCACGGCCGCAAGCGCTTCCACGGCGCCTTCACGGGCGGGTTCTCCGCCGGCTACTTCAACACCGTCGGGTCCAAAGAAGGTCTGTTTGTTCTTTTGTGATGATTGATGATGCATGCAATCTGTGGCCGCTGACTCCATGGTGCGTCTAAGGGTGGAAGCCGTCGGCATTCAACCGGGCAGAGATCAAGACATTCACACCCGAGGACTTTATGGACGAGGAGGACCTTGCCGACATTCGCGAGTCGGAGACCCTCGTCGCAGCCTCAAACACCACGACGGCGGCAGCAGCAGCAGCAGCAGCAGCAGCAGCTTTCACGGCGGACAGCGCTCTTCACCAGCTCTTGCACCATCCCCATGACATCTTCGAGTCCAACGGCGCAATGCTTCTGCGGCGCATGGGCTGGAAACAGGGCTACGGCATCGGCCCGCCGCGCGAGACGGTCATCGAGGGACGCAAGGTGCGGATGCCTCCAAAGGACACCATTCCCGTCACTCGGCTTGCCAGGAATCCAGCCGGCCGCGGACTCGGATACGACGAGTTTGCCCTCGGCGCGCCGGCCTTGAGTGGTGGCAGCAGCAAGCGCGCTCATCATCCTGAACCACCGTCACAAAACCATGTGCTTCCGCAGCCCGGATCGTTCTCAAACAAGAACAAGGGCATGGGCTCCGGTGTCTTGGTGGACTACGACGACAACGAAGAGGACGAGGATCCGTATGAAATCAAGCCGGTGCATTACGACAAGCTGAAGCCGCCAAAACCGAGGCAACAGCGAAAGTTGTCAAAGCGCTCGGTCTCGCTTGCTGCATCGCGACGCAGCAGCGCGTCACTCGTCGTCATATGCAATGACGGGCGACCGCCGCTGACAGACTTTGTGCTCAGCCCCCAGACGCTTGGGGACTCGTCCTTTCTGTCCAAGGAATACCCGCCTCCTCCGGCCGTTCCTGAGAATTACGTGCAAGGCGTTCTTGTTCTCAAGGATCCACGCACCCAAATCACGCCCCAGCTGATTGCGTCGTTCAAAGAAGCATTGAGTCTGCACCTCCCACCAGTGCCCTCCCGGACGAAGGCAGTCACCAGTTCTTCATCGACGTCGCTCACGCCCTCCCAGCGCTCAAATATCCTCGACCCTGCCGGCTCGCTCCCCGGAAAGTCCATCTTTGACTACCTGACGCCGTCCCAGCGCGACAAGATCGCCAAGCTGACCGGCAAATCCGACCTGCCGCCAGGCAAATCCGAAGCTCTCCTGCAAAGCAAGCGCTCCAGGAGAGAGGACGATGTGGATCTGGTCAAGCTCATCCCTCCCCTTTCAAAGTCCCTCGCCGTCTCGGCACTCTCGTCCTCCGCGTTCATGCCGTACGCTGATAACCCGGCCAAGCGTGCGCGCTATGTGGCATACTTGGAGTCCCAGTCTGGTTCGCGGTCGCCATCGGGCTTGGTTGCAGACTCGAACGCCAGGGGCAACAGCGCGGACTGGATCCCTGAGCTGTACGAATTCCAAAAGGCCGCGTCGTTGTTCAAGCCTCTGTCTGGCTCGCTGGCAAACAGGTTCACGTCGTCGGCGTCGTCCGCCGCCACGCGCACGTCCGTCGCGGATCACAACAGCACGACCGACGCCGGCGAGGATGACGTTCTTGTTTTGCAGCCGTCGGCATCGCCAAACGACGCGCAGAAGGCAGCGTCCATGAGCAGATACGGACCGCTCACACGGACCGTCAAATTGTGGACTCCAAGCAGACTGCTCTGCAAACGATTCAGCGTGCGTCCTCCGCTGTCGCTGCCGCCGCCACCGCCATCTCCCCATTCGTCGTCGACCTCGACGACTACTCCACACAGCCAGACCCACCACCACACCCAGAGATACACAGAAACCAAAGAGCTGCTGTCGCGCGAAACGCTCGAGTCGATCGCCCACGATGCCAACATCGACCTGCCTCAGCTCTCACACATCCAGCCGGACATAAACCTCGCTCTCGAAGCGCCCAGGGCCACGCCCGACGTCTTTGCGTCCGTCTTTGGCGACAGTGACAATGAAGCCAATGAGAACAATGAACCGAGTTGATCAACATTATAATTTCTCAAATTTGTATAACTAAAGACAATTCAATTCAAATCATTATTGCAAATATTTTTTTTTGAATGTGACAATATATAATGAATAACACTTTCTTTCTTCTTTTTTTTTTATCTTTGTTCTACTCTATATAACTATCCCCATCACTTTTGCCCTTCAAAAAACAAAACAAGACAAATTGAACTTTTGCGTGTACCGACTAGAAAATCACAAGCAGACATAACAAAAACTAAACAAAAAAACATTAAAAAGCACTTTTAGTTCTCTCAACACCGACTTCTCAGCCGGCTGACTTCTGCCTCCAACTCTCTGACTCTCTCCATGGCACGCTCACGTTCTATCGTGAGTTCGTCCACCTGCTTTTCCAAATCGGTCAGCCGAAGCATCTTGCGCTCGCGCGACCTACGAGCCGCCAGCGTGTTACGCGCACGCTTGACAGCCACAACATCGCCAGAGTTGTTCACGACGATCGCGGGCAGAGGGTCCGCGCGAGGACGACGCGAGTACGACTCGGACGTAACGCGCTTTCGCTTGCGCTCGGAGACGCCCAACAGGGAGCCGTCCGCGGTCATGATGACGCCCTCGGGCGACTCTGAGCCACGCTCGCTGTCAGACAGGGACACTGACGACTTGGAGCGTTCCAGAGACGGGCCCTCTGGGCGAGACGACTCCGACCGCGGAACGGGAACCACCGGCGGTGCCGCGACAACGGCGCCGGCGGGGTGGCCAAACAACGAGGGCCACTCCTCGGGGTTGCCGAAACCGGTCGTAAACATAGCGTCGGACTGATACAATTCGTCCGGGGAATCAAACGGGGACGTAAACTCGCTAGAGCCCGGGCCGGCCGATGGAGGCTCGCTGTAGACATCCTCGGGGGAAATAGACGCAAATTGGGGAGTGGAGAGCTCGGACGACATGCCCGAAAGGCTGTCGGACGAGGCATCATTGAGTGGGAGGGTAACGATGTCGGGAAATGCACCGTCATCGTCGAAGATCGATCCCGAGTCCTTGAGACCCGCAAAGAGGGCCATCTCGGTGGGATCGTACTCCTGCTTGAGAGAAAGAACCATTGCTTTGAATCGTTTGTTTAGTTTGAAAAGCTGCTGTTGTAGAGATTTGTACTGATTGGCGTTTCGGGAAGACACACGGCGAAAAGGACGCTGAACTGAAGGCTGAACGGGTGCGGAAAGAGGCTGGGACACAGAAGACGAAGAAGAACACGGACGCGAAGATGCGACAGAGAGACCAGAACTGACAAGAAATTGATTATTCACGGGATTGCTGACTGCGACGGGTGCAGGCGGGATGAAACCAGAATTAGGCACAACAAGAGTCGAAGAAGAATGAGGAAGGAGCTGCTGTTGAGAAACCGAGGAAAGGTTCTGATACTGCTGCTGGAGATATTGAAGGTATATAGTTTCGTGCTGACTTTGCAAGTCGCAATGCGGGAGTGGGGGACGCCATGGCGGATCAAGATAAGAAGGGAAAGGTTGCAGCGGTTGCTGAAACGACAATGCTAAAACGCGAGGTTTTGGTGCGGGTGCCGAAAGCCTAGGGCTTTGTCAAGGGCGTGGAGCTTTGGGGAGGGGACCGGGGAAGGCGTGGAGGAGGTGCTCGAGACGAGACGCGGACGGGGGTTGCTCTAACAAAGATTGTGTCGAGAGAGCAAAAAGAGAGCGGAAAAGGACAGAAAAAACGATTAGAAAGCAGCCATTTTGATAACTATTTTCTAATTGTCGGTGTTTCTTCTGTTTGCTGATGTGGATTTGGAATGCAAAGAAGGAAAAGAAAAGGAGAAAGGGAAAAATTTGCAGCGGTGCGGATGAGCAACACTTTATCACCACCAAAGGAAGTGGCACAAGTCGCGCGCGGTCTGCGCACATGCAGCCGCAACACCGCCTTTTGCGCAGTTATGCCGCGGTGACTAACACTTGGCGCTTGGCGCTGGCCGGCCGGCCAATCACACGCCGCGCCAGTCCGCTTCGGGCCGCGCTAGGCCGCTTCGGGCCCAGCCACGCCCGCGCTAGCAGCCGCTAACACAAAGTGCCGCGGCCATTCCCACCACTTGCCTCTTCGGGCAATCTCCGTTTGTAGCATATGATATGTATGTATGTACGACCTCCTTGAAGCTGTATGATATGTATTGCGACTATTTCAATTGCATATCGTACATACACACATACGCCCATCATCCGTTCTCCACACATATATCACAATCTTGTAGTCTCTTTTTAGAACGGCGGCGGTGCCTGTTCCTGTGCCTGTGCTTGGGAGTCGCCAACCACCTGCGCAACAACCGTCTCCATCGCTCTCGCGATCGCCGTCGCCGTGGCCTTCGTCGCCGTCGCCGTCGCACTCGCGACAGCCTCCGCAATCACATTCTGATGCGGCGCCGCCAGCATCCACGCCTTGCCGTCCGCCGCGCCGTCCGCCTGCAGGTCCGCCGGCTGGCCGCCGCCGCCGCCAGCCACGTTCGCGGCCGCCATCGCGGCGATCCCGCCCGCGGCCGTCGTGATGCTCTCGTGCCGCCCGACCTCGCCAAGCGCGAGATACCAAATCGTGCCCATCAAAAACAAATGCAACCCCGTGATGTAGCCAAAAAACAGGTTCCGCGACGTCTTGTTTGCCAGCGCGACCCGCGTCAGGCTGTAGATCACCCGCTCGAGCGGGCCCATCGTCGACATCGCGCGCTCCTGCTCGCGGCCCCGGAACTGCGCAAACGGCGAGATCTGCTCCTCGTACTCGCTTCGGTACGTCCCCGGCACCTCGTCCGTGCCGGCCTGGATCTGGCCCGCCGACGTGCCGCCGCTGCGGTACGTGGCCAGGTACCGCGTCTTCTCGTACAGGCCGACGTTGTCGCGTTGCAGGGTCTCTATCTGCGACCGCAGCTCCGTGATTGTGCTGTACTCCGACCGCAGCTCCTGCTCGAGCTCCGCGTTGCGCGCCCGGAAGCGGTCGCGCTGCTGAGTGATGATCGGCAGAATCGTCAGGTCCGCCACGTGCTGGTCCAGTGTACGCGAGCCGCCCGGCGTGAGCATGCCGCTGCCGCGCTGCGACATCATGTCGGACTCGGCCGGCGTCAGGCCTGCCCGCAGCGACCCGCCGATCAGCGAGGCCACGTCTGCCGCGGGCCGGTTGCCGGACCGCCTGCTCGCCGAGAACGACGCGACCGACATCGCGCCGCCAGACACGCCGCCCGTCGTCTCGTGCAGCGACAGCAGGTCGTCCTCGAGCTTCCTGTTCAGCTTCGTACTCTGGTCCAGAGCCGACGACGTGCTCGTCATGTTCTTTTCCAGCGCCGCGAACTTCGTCTGCAGCTGTTCGTGTGCGACGCGCAGGGTCGTCAACTCCGCGTTCAGCGTCTTGTTGCGTGACAGCAGTAGCTGTTCTAGTGTCTGCGACTTTGCGTCGGCCTTGTAGCTCGTGCTCCATCCCTCTGCGTCGTCTTCCGTCTCCGCCGAAAACTCGACAAACTGCATGAGCCAGTCTTTGTTAGTGACACTTGCGCTCCGTGCCCCATTTGGCAAAAAAAACGCACCTTTAAAATGTCTAGCTCGCGCTTGATGTCGTCGTAATCCTGCATCCGACTTATCCTTGTCTTGAGGGTCTTTATCTCCTCCGACTTGCGCGCGTTCTCGCGCTCGAGATTTTTGACGGTTTTCAAGTCGACTTCAGACTTTGCCTTTGCGTCGTCGCGGACAGCCTCCATCTTCCGCGCGAGCGCGCCGTTCTCGCTCTGCAGGACGTCGACCTTCGACTTCCACAGTAGAAGATCCGCCTCCGGCACTAGCTCGTGGCCGACGCTGCTCTTGATTTTCTCGAGTTCCTGGCGGAGTTCGAGATTGCGCCGCTCGGTCTGGAGCGCGCGAAGATTGACGCGCTCGAGATCGGCGGCCAGCAGCTCTGACTCGGCGAATCGGCCCGTGACGCCTTCGTCCAGCTTCTGTTCGTGCTGCACAAGCCGCGCCTCCGCGACGGCATGCGTCGCGCGCAACTCGCGGATCTGCTCTCGCGCTTCCTGAACCTGCTTCGTCAGCGCGTCCTCTCGCAGCTTCCAGTTGCGATCCTTCTCGTCCAGAAGCGCCTGCAGCTCGGCCTCCTTCGCCGCAACCCGCTGGGCGGCGAAGTCGGTCACGCGCTGTTCGCTCTGGGCCAGCTTCTCTCGCAGCGCGTCGTAGTCCGAGAACATCGCGATCTGCAGCTTGAGCTTGCTGACCTCGCTGTTTAGACGGGTGACCTCGTCGCTCGCAAAGAGCGAATCAAGGGTCGCCTCGAGGAGCGGGTATGGATCCGGGGCCTCGCCGAAGACCCTGTATGTGTTGAGGAACGCGTTCTCGGCGGCCTTTCCGCGCTTGGTGAGGCTGTCGATTTCGGTTTGGTATGCTAAGGAACAAGGGAAGTTATTAGCCTCTGTCATGCTGCCCTTGGTGGCCTGAGGCTGTATGTACCTTTGAGCAGGACCTTGATCTCGACAAGCTTCTCATCATCGGGCAGTTTTCTGAACTCCTTTGTCTTTGCCGCGAGTTCCTTGCGGCCCAGCACGGACGACTTTTGGTTGTCGACGATTTCGAGGCCCTGGGTGTCGAGCTGCCGCTGGAGCTGGGTGAGATTGATGTCGCGCCATGCCTTCAATGCCTGCTCGAACGGCGTCGTGCGCTGCTCGAGCGTCTGCGTGCTGGCCACTGCCGGGAGCGGCTCGCCGTCTTCTGGCGGCGCCGGCGAGGGCGAGGGCGAGATTGACGACGCGGGTGGTGGTGGTGATGCAGGGGGCTGGGGCGGCTGCTGGTCGAGGTCGTCGAGGTCGTCGTCGATGTCGTCCGCCTCGGCGGGCGCAGCAGCTGCAGCCACGGTCGGGACTCCGTCTCCCTCGGACGGCGCGACCACGGCCGAGTCGTCGTCGTCGTCGTCGGAGACGGCGTCGGGAGGCGGCAGAGAGCGGTCGTCGTCGGTCATTCGAGGCTTGCTGCAGAGTGTGGGCTTGCCGCGGATGAGCAAGGAGGCGGTGATGAGGGACGGAGTTTGGAGTGAAGAATGCGTCGAAGAGCCGCAGCAGCGACCGTAAACCGAAAACACAATCAACATTTGATTTCCATTTCCATTTCTTGCAACACTGCACAAGTAATATTCGTCTACTTTATAATACAAACAAGCTATATACAACGGTCGCAAATTCAAACAAATTCAACGATCGCAACGGATTGAACAAAAATAAGGAAAAGAAAAAATAAATACGCCAAGATGCCTCTTTCTCATCGTCATCATCATACAGCACTATGCACTATCGTACGCCCAGTTCCCCTCGCCGCGCCCTCTCGCGCTCTTCTCTCTCTCTCTCTCACACACTAAATCCGACAGGCCGTCTAATAATCCTAGTTGTCGGCGAGGGTGACGAGCAGTTGGGTCAGGCACTTCTTCGTCGTGGCATCGTCCCGCAGGGCCTGGCTGAACGTCGCATCCCGCAGCGGCTCGGGGAGACACTGGCGGAGGGCCTCGCGCGCGCGGGCGTTGTCGCTGAGACGGAGATAGCAGCGCACGACGTGCTTGAGCAGGCGCACGGTCTGCTGCTCGACGAGCTGGGCGACCATGTTGCTGAGCACCGTGCCGACCGCGTAGAACCGGTCGTAGGTCTGGCAGATGTAGGCGAGGCCGACGTCGTCGAGCAGGATCTTCTGGACGATGAAGATGGCGACGGTCTTGGAGAGCTCGGAGCCGGACTCCATGATGCGCAGGCAGAGCGGGATGATCTCGGTCGTGAGCAGGAAGTTGATGACCTCGGGCGAGTCGTTCTTGACGAGCGCGCCGATCACGCCGAGCGACGTGAGACGCAGGTACTCGAACGGGCGGGTCTTCGAGGTCGTGTTGAGGAACGGGTAGAGAAAGAGCGGGATGTGGGCGTTGAGGAAGAGCGATCGGGTTTCGTTGTGGGACGCGACGCACTGGAGGAGCGCGAGCGCGTTGCACACGCGGTTCGACGTCTGCGACGAGAGCGTCGGCGGCGAGAGCGCGGGATACACGCTCACGATCTCCTGGAGCAGGACCGACATGACGCCGAACGAGTGCCAGAGAATGAGGGCGAGGTCGTCGAACTGCTCGCGCTTCTTGGAGAGCTCGAGCAGGGCCTGTTCGCAGTTGGGGCCCTGCATGAGCTCGAGGATCCACGCGTATATCTTTGTCTCGTCGTCGCTGCTGGCAGAGGACGCGGCGCGCGTGTGCTGCTGCTGTTGCTGTTGTTGCTGCTGCTGCTGTTGCTGCTGCTGTTGCTGCTGCTGCTGTTGCTGTTGCTGCTGCTGTGCCTGGAGCTGCGCCTGGACAAGCTGGTGCTGCTGTGCAACCTGAATCTGAGCCTGCACCTGCTGGTGCTGTTGATGCTGCAGCTGCGACGGCATCGTGGCGTTGGACATGGCGGGCGAGCGGGTGGGGACGGGCGATGTATGGCAAAAGACGGCGATGCGCGCCGGGACTGCGGACGAGCAAAGAGAGCCCGGATCACACGTGAGTCACACTCACACGCGGCTGTTACCCACACCAAAGGCCGACCGCCTGCACGGCAGCCCGCCGGCCAGCAACTATCGCCGCATCTATGCAGCATTCATTTGAATTATCGTCATCTTCTCAAATAACAGCAGCGTAGAATAATATTCAAGCGCCAGTCGCCGGCGCGGGCTTGTCGTTCACTCCTAGCAGAGCGCCAGGGCTGGGGCACTGCACGTGATCACCGCCTTTCCCGTGTCCCAAACGCCAAAAACGCGTCGAAAATCAACAATCCACCAGGCCAGAAGCACCCTCGACCCGCGTTCTCTTTCTGCCCCGTCCCGCTCCTCGCCCTGCCTGCTGGATATCGGGGAAGAACGCGCGTCTTCTGCGTCTGCTCCTGCTTCTTCCGCCGCGCTGCCGCCTGCAGTCCAAGCCGTCCAGCCGTCGCACTCCCGCCAGCGATGGTAGCCCCCGACGACCGCGCCCGGCGCCTCAATGACCGCGACCACGACATCCACCACCCCCAGCCCGCCGTCACCGCGTCCGGCCAAATCATGGGCCCCGTCGAGTCCGCGCTCGCCGATCTCACCGCCGCCGACGCCGTCCCCGACCTGGCCTTCCAGACGAAGCTCAAGCAGATCCGCAACATGTGGCAGTTCAGCGCCGTCTTCCAGTGGCTCTTCATGTTCAAGTCCGCCATCAAGCTCGACGCCGAGGAGATCTCAATTGAGGTGCGTACTCTCCCCTGCCCGGTGTATTCCTTCTTTGCCCCGCGTGTGCCTCGTGTTTGCTGTCCTTGTTGGACCCGCTGGCGTCGTGTTGGTGGCAAAACAACCGTTCATGGCCGCTAACTCTCTTTATTGTCAGGCACTCGAAAAGGAGATCCTCGGGCTTACACCCGTCGGCCTGGTACCCAAGGTCAGGCTCTCTCTCCTGCAGAGTCTCTCCAGCCAGCGAGGACTAACGTATGTCCTTTTTTTGTTCCTATTCTGCCATCTACTGTGTTCGTTTAGTTTGCTCATTCTCCTCTCTCCATTCCAGACTCGACCAATTCGACGACTATGCCCGACGCCAATACCGCCAAAAAGCACCGGGCATGCCGTGCCCCTTTGGAGAGGGCGAGGACCCTATTGCCTTCGAGAAGATGTCTGTGTTTGCCCAGGTCTGTCTAGCCCTTATTGTTCAATTCCATTGTCGTGCCGGTGCTCACCCCAGCTCCTCCCGTACTAGATCGAGGTCCTTCATCAGCTGTGCTTATGGCAGCTCTACCTGCCCGAACGGTTCCGTGAGCGCATGGGCAACCTGAAGGAATCCGAAGAAGTCACATGGGTACGCCACACCTCCCCTCTGCCTGTCTCTATCTCTCCTGCAACTCCACAAGCTGACTCTTAAAATCCATCCAGCGCATCGACCCCGTCGGCTTCGATTCTCAGGATAACGTCTACTTCCTCCTCGACGATAACCGGCTCTACTGCCGCCACGACCCGCCTATACCCGCCGAGAACTCCCACAAGCCGTCGAAGGCCACCGCCGGCGCCGCCTTGTCGTCGTCGTCGCCGTCGTCGTCGACCCCGCGGCCCAAACGCAAGAAGCGCCGACCAGTGACGGGCTGGGACATCCGGCGCCGCTCGAAGCGGGTGCGGTCCGCAGCCGCGCCGGTCCTGGCCGACGCCAACGACGACGACGCCGAGGCCGAAGACGACGACAACGACAACGAGAACGACAACGAGAAAGACGGCAACGACGACAATGACGAAAACGGTGTGGTCCAGGACGACACGGTCCTGGCCGCGGACGGGGACGCCGGCACAGACGCGAACGGTGAGCCCAACGACTACTCCGAGCTGACCGAGTTCTCGCGCGACGGCCGGACGACCTGGCGCTGCGTGTGCGCGACCTACAACGACTGGCAGGTGTTTTTCGACACCATCGGCAAGAAGGCGCGCGACAAGTCCAAGGTCAGCGAGCGTCAGTTCCACTCCTTTCTCAAGGCCAACATCATGCCCGTCATCGAGTCCATCGAGCAGGCGCGTATCCAGGACGAGGAGGCCAAGCTGAAGGAAATCGAGAAGCTGCGCGTGTACGAAAACAGGAAACGGTCGAGCCGGGTGGACGCGATTGCGCAGAAGAGGAAAGACGACGAAGAGCGCCAGGCAGAGCTCGAGCGCGCGGAACAGCAGAAACAGCAGCGGAAGCTCGAGCGCAAGCAACGTGCGCTCATGGAAAAAGAGCGCGAGGAACGCTTGGAAAAGCGGGACCAGAAGTTCGCAGAGTTGGCGAAGAAAAATGAGGAGCGGCTTGCGAAGCAGGCGGAGAAGCAGGCCTTGAAGGCCGCACAGCAGCCGCACCTTCTCGCTCTTGCCGCCACTCCGAACTCGTCAAAGGGCGGCGGCACGTCCGCGTCGGCGTCGGCGTCGCCCGTGCCGTCGGTGGTGCCGTCATACGTGATGTCGCCTCCTCGAAGCGACCGCCAGGAGTCCCAGGAGTCCGAAACCCAGACCCGCCGCTCGACACGGCAGTCGGGGCGACAGCAAGCGCAGCATCAGGTCGAGCCGCCGCTTGACGAGAAGGGACAGCCGCAGAGCTGGTATTTTGACTGCTACTGCGGCGTGCACGGAGACAACTACGATGACGGCGAGTTGTCTGTGTGCTGCGGCACGTGCGAGATATGGATGCATGTCGCGCACTTGTCGAATGACGAGGCAAGGCGGTTTGATGACGGTGCGCGGTCGCCGCAGCCGCCCAAAGAGGAGGAAGATCCGGCCGGCGTCCAGGAACAGACAGAGCCGAAAAGC
Source organism: Lipomyces sp. NRRL Y-27488 (assembly GCA_030556275.1). Lineage (NCBI taxonomy): Eukaryota > Fungi > Ascomycota > Lipomycetes > Lipomycetales > Lipomycetaceae > Lipomyces > Lipomyces sp. NRRL Y-27488. The sequence continues at coordinate 25,804 of JAKTPS010000098.1, forward strand.
ATTCCCGAAAGCGAGACGGTCAAATCCGAAGAGCATGGCCCGGACGTGAAACAAGAAGAGGACGACGACGAGCGGACGGTAGAAAAAGAAGTGGAATTTACCTGCGACAGGTGCGTGCGGAAGGAGAAGGCGCGGCAGCATGAACTGGAGCTCGAGCGCAAGCGCGAACTCGACAGGGTCCGGCGGCGCGAGCGGGAACGCAAGCGCGAGGCGGAGAAGAGGAGGCTCGCGCAGGAGGCGAAGGCTGCTGCGATTGCAGCGGGACTGCCCTCGCCGGCGCCTGGGAATGCGGAGCATGGCGCGGGCGCAAAGAAGGCGACGCCAAAGAAGCCAAAGACGTCGCTGGCAACGGGGCAGGAGCCAATATTTTTGCACATTGCCCCTCCACATGTTAGTGCACCGCCAGCGGCGGCTCATGCCGTGTCCGGTCCGCTGCCGACAAAACAGAACGGGGGAGTGAACGGCGGCGCGCCTTTAGGAACGTTTAGCAATGTTGTCAGGCTGCCTCCCGTGACCAACGGCACTGCGAGGTCTCCTAGTTCGGCTGTTCTTCCTCCGCCGTCGTCACTACTGTCACAGGTTGCGAGTATGCCAGAGCCGCCTGCGACGTTTGCGCCCTCGTTGTCGTTCTTGGTGCATGCGGAGAATGCGCCATCGCCGACACTGCCGCCGGTATCGCGAGTAGTCCAACCGCCACCACCTCCGCCGCCGCAGACTGGCGGCGAAGGCGTCGCTGCGGCGGCGGCCGGCGGCGAATCTGGCGAGAAGCAGAGCAGCGGGCTTGACATTCTCGCGGACGTGATGACGTCGATTGTAAATTAGATTGTCATGTGAAATACGGGGGTTGCGTTTTGTTGTTGATTTGGTCTGTGTATCTAGAACGGAGAAGGAGACGTCTTTTTTTGTATTACTAGGAGAAAGTGTGCTACATACTACTATATTTCTGGGTTTCTTTCATTTTATGTGGCATGTCATCTCGACAATTTTCACAATTTCATGGATCAATTATTATAAAACTATGGATTCAAAGAGAATAAAGCGTGTAGAACAGCACAGGGTATAAGAATATAGAAATCAGGCGGGAATGGGTTGGATGGATATGAGAACAAATCACGCGAGGTCGTGGCCGTTGAAGGCCAAGGCGTTCACGGTAGAGGCCGCAAACGGGCCGGAGAAGCCGGTGATGGCATCGCGGGTGGCCATGGAGACAAGCTGGTGCTTGATTTGGGCGGGCGAGGCGGACGCGTTGTGGCCGGCGAGATAGGCGACGAGGCCGGCGACGAGCGGGGCCGACATTGACGTGCCGGACATGACTCGCGAGGCGGTGTCGCTGCGGACGCCGGCGGAGAGAATGGTCGATCCGGGACTGCAAGACAGAGATGACGAGTGAGTATGCATTTGGGATGGAGGAGTGAAGGAGATGATGAAGGAAAGAAGTGGAGGACGAACGCAAAGATGTCGACGCACGAACCAACGTTGGAAAAGGACGAGACGCGGTCGTTTATGTCGGTCGAGCCAACCGTGATGGCGGCGGAGGCACTGGCGGGCGAGTAGAGACAGGCGTCGGTGCGGCTGTTGCCGGCGGAGACGACGACGTGGACGCCCATGTCGACGGCGGCCTTGACTGCGAGGTTCATGCTCTGCGACTTTGGGCCGCCCTGTGTTTGTTAATGTACTCGTTAGCTGCTGGCGATGGAAGGGGAATGGAGGATGGAAGAAGATAGGACTATGCACTAGACTCATGTTGATGACGGCGGGACGGGACGGGTCGGCCGAGTACTGCTGGGTGACCCACTCGATGCCTCTGATGACGCAGCTGTAGGTTCCCATGCCGCGGTTGTCCATGACCTTGACGCCGACGACGGACGCGTTCTTTGCGACTCCGAAGAGCGTGCCGGCCGCGGTAGCCGCGACGTGGGTGCCGTGGCCCATGACGTCGACCCCGGCGTCGTCGTCGTCGTGCTTGCGGCCGCGGCCGCAGCGGACGCCGAACGCGGACGCGCGAGAGGCGGCGGCAGCGGAGGAGCCAGAGACGGCAAACTCGGAGTGGGAGACGCGCAGGCCAGAGTCGAGGACGTAGACGGTCGCGCCGGCGCCGGGGTCGGCGGCGTAGTGGAAGGGGAAGTGCCTTCTGGTCGGGTCGGCCGCGGCGGCGGCGGCGGCGGCGGAGAGCCGGACTCTGTCGCGCTGGGAGGTGCGGGCGAGGTTGTAGGGCGCGCGGAGCTGCGTGACCGCGGACGAGTTCGGGTGGAAGACAAAGTCTGACGCGGGCATGTCGTGGGCGGCGATGATCGCGTCGGACTCGACGAGGAGGATCTCGGGCCGAGCGGCGACGAGGGCGGCGAGCTGGGGCGAGAGCTTTGCGGCGTAGGCGTGCATGTTGCGGCCGATGGCGAAGCGGCGGAAGACGCGCTGGGAGGCGAGCTTGAGGTTGGCGTCGAGGCCGGGCTGGAGATGGAAGCGGGCGAGCTCGGAGAGGAGCCAGGCGTAGTGGGCGCGGATGCGGGCGGCGGCGGTCTCGCTGTCGCCGCTGTCGGCGCCGTCGGCGCCGTCGGCGAGGCGGTCGGGGTTGAAGACGACGATGTACCTGTCGACGAGGGCCATGGGGAGGATGGCGATGCCGGCGGGGGCGGTTTCGGGGACGGTGGTGAGCGGGCCGTCGAACTGGAGGGGGTCGAAGAGGGCGATGTCGTTCGCGCGCGGGGGCGGGGCGGCGGCGCGGGCGACGGACGAGCCGACGACGAGGACGACGAGGACGACGAAGACGACGATGCTGCTGACGAGGCTGCCGCGGACGGGGCCTTGGATTTGGCCTTGGAGTGTTGGCATTGCTGTGGGCGGTGATTGAGCGGTGACGGTGGTTGGTCGACGAAGTTGGTGAAGGTGTTTTGGGACGCAGATTGGATTCTGTTAGCTCCTCGGCGGCCGAGCCCCCAAAAAGGCTGGGCGCAAACTCACTCAATCTTTTAGTCGCCTTTACTGCACAAACAGGCAGCAGCAGCCAGCCCCGCGGAAAGCGGAAGGCGCAGGGCAGTGCCGGGCCGGTCCAGTCCCGGGCCGGAGATACCAAGGCGGCCTTTGGCGGTTTGGTCGTCTGATGCTGGTGGTGGTGGTGGTGGTCGGCCATGCAATATCATCACCAAGACCCGGCCCTAACTCTGTCCACGAAGGGTCAAGACTTCAAGACCTCAACACCCAAGGCTCTTTTCCTTTTCTTTTCTTTCTTTCTCTTTTCTCTTTTTCTTTCTCTGTCTCTTTTCTCTGTTCTGCTGCTGTGCAATAATGCTCGTCCTGGCCGACCGCGGTCCTGCTGCTGTGCTATAACTACGCCGGCCTCGCTGCTCTGCTCTGCTCGCCTCCTCCTGCTCTCTCCAGTCACTCACCGCCTCCCCAGCGTCCATTGCCACTGTCCCAGTCACCGTCACCGTCACCATGGCCGCCGTCTCTCACACCCACCACCACCACCACAGCTACAACCACAACCGGAATTCCACCGCCTACAGCCGCAGCCACAGCCACAGCCACCCCCAGTTCTCCTCCTGGAACCTGCTCCTCTACGCATGCATCCTCACCCCGCTCATCTGCCTCCTCAACATGTTCTGCACCGTCAGGTACATGCTCGCCTATCTCGTCGCCATCGCCTTCTTCCGGCCCCCGCCCCCGGCCGACGTCGAGAAGCAGCAGCAGCAGCACGACGTCGACCTCGTCCGCGTCGACCCCCTCGCGCTCGAGCGCGAGAAGCTGACCAGCAACCTCGCCCGCATGGCCGTGGCCCATCTCGACAACATCCGCGTGCGCATGTCCGTGTCCGCCTTCACCGATGCCGAGCACGCCCGCACCGGCAGCGATGTCCAGACATTCGTGGTCGACCGTCGCGACCACCTCCCACAGTACAACGCCCGCACCTCCAGCAGCGCGCGCGGCTCGCAGTCCAGCACCCTGTTTGAGACCGTGGACGTGTCGTCCGACAAGCGCTCGTCCCGGCACCTGTCGGCGGACCCGGCGGACACGCACCAGCCCGAAATGGTGACTGCTACCTTCCCTGCCGTCCCCGAGCAGGCCCTTGTTCGCACTGCCGGTCTGCATCCACACCGGTCGTCTACACCCTCGCCCCCGCCCCCGCCACTTCCACCACTGCGACAACTGTCATCACCACAGCAACCCGCCGTCGTCTTCTCCCTCGGCAAACTCGTGCTCATGCACTTGTTTGCGCCCGTGGTGGCCTTCGCCCTCGTGTTTGTCGGCATCGCCGCCGCCATGGCGTGCTTCTACAACTTTTGCCTCAGCGAGCAGATCACCGCCGCCGACACGGACTATCTATGGCGGGCATGGGCATACTACGTGACCTGGCCCGCCAGTCTCTCCTCCTTTTCCTCGTCCTCGTCCTCCTCTTCTTCCTCCTCCTCCACTTCCTCGTCCTCGTCCTCCTCCTGGTCGCCATTTGCATGTAGAAACAGAAACCGGATCCACATTGTTGCTGTGACGTCGGAATGACTATTATTATGATAATGACAACCTATTTTGCATATTTCAATCGTACTTTGTAATTTATTTGGGGTAATTTGCGGTAGTTTCGGAGTTGGACTCTTTCTATTTTGTTCAGTCGGTTCATAGGAATTCAATCTATTCAATAATTTTGACTTTATGGCCCTTTAACTTACAGTCAGCAGCATCGGCACACAAAAAATTGCTGCAAGGGGAAGGCACTTGGCAAAGCTGGTGCGCCGGCCGAAAACGGAAATAAATGCCGGTCTGGGCCCGGCTCAATCTCTTGGCCCGGCATTGGCCAAACCCAGCACCAGATCACGAAATCCTGGGCGTTTTGATTTTGCACGGCGTTTGTAAAAGTGTGATATCTATCTTATGTGTATCATATCACAAGTATATATATATATACAATCTACTGTACCGTACAATAAACTAAAAATATATTCATATATTCTCACAAACAGTATTATAAAAGCACAGCAATAATACACTCTAATCAAACTTACATCCTAATTATTTAGCATATTCCCTCCAAAAAAAAAAAAAAGATAAAAATGAAAAACTCCGCATCCGTACCAGAGGCAACTTGATGATTTCTATCTACTTCTCAAAGCCGGCTCCTTCTTATATACGTTCTCCGTCCCGCCAGACGCCCTTCCTGTAACTGTATACCACATTAATTTGCCTCGCCACATTTCGCTCACAAAAAGTAATCCGCGACGGGCTTCTTCGCCGGCATGTCCCTCGCGTCCTGGGGCGCGGCCTCAAAGATCTCGTACCTGCGTTCCATGTTGTCGTCAATCTCCAGAATCGCGGCCACGTTCCCGCACCGGTAGCAGTAGTTCGGCGCCGACCACACCGTCACGATCTCGCCCTCAAACATCTCCTTGTAGCCCTCCATCACGAGCTGGTGCGCCCGCGCCACGAGCGACAGCCCGTTCGCGTGGTTGAACTCGTGCACCTTGTCGCCGCCAAACAGGTACCCGGCCCCGCGCGGCGAGATGCCCCAGCCCTCGATCTCGTCCGGATCGGACCAGAGCAGGTCGCACATGGCGCCCTCGTGCGGCACCTCCTGCTTGCGGTCGATCAGCCGGATCTGGTCGAGATGCTTGACCGCCGGCGACAGCCCGCCGTGCACGCAAAACACGCCGCCGGCCGGCCCGCCCACGAGCGCGCCGAGCGCGAGGTAGTCAAACACGTCGCAGCAGTACCGCCACACGTTCGCGGACCCGTACTTGCGGATGCACTCGTCGTAGAACCCGTACACGGTCGTGATCTGCCGCGACTCGTGGTTGCCCCGGATCAGCGTGATGCGGTCCGGGTACCGCACCTTGAGGCAGAGCAGCAGCAGAAACGATTCGAGCGAGTAGAACCCCCGGTCGACAAAGTCGCCTTTTTTCCATGTTAGCGACCTTCTCACGTGGAGTAACATGTCAAAAAAAATGAAATAAAATAAAATACCTAGAAACAGGTAGTTTGTGCCTGGACAGTCGCCGCCGTGTTCGAACAGCGTGATCAGGTCGTGGAACTGCCCGTGGATGTCGCCGCATATCTTTTGCAACCCAACCAATCAGCCATCTTCAAATCCGTCATAAAAAAAGAATGGGGTGAAAGAGTATTACCGTCACCGGTGTATCCACAATCTGCACGTTTCGCTCCTCGACAAGGATCTCCTGGGCGCGATAACACAGCTCGCGAACCTCGTACTCTGGCAGAACCTTGCAATTGCGAAGCTGTTCTATCGCCCTGCGACATGTTTACTCATATCAGCACTCCCTGTCACTGTCCCCGCAATTGCTTATACGTGGTCATACCTGTCCAAGTCACTCATGGTCGTGGCCGTCGCTCACTCCGTAAACGGCCCCAACGGGAACGTGCCGACCGACGAATGAAAAAAATGCACCCCGTCGACAGCGACGACAAAGAGAAAACACAAACGATCGATACTTGTACGTCTCACGATATCTCAACCATGCATATATGTATCCTTGCGTTCGTAGATTGCATCCGGCCGAGCGACGCGTCGAGCTGGGCTGATAAATATAAAACTTGGAGATGACGATGAGCATCGCAAACTCTAAAACATGTGTCACGTGGCCAGATTGCCGCTTCTATAATTGTTGTTCAGTTCCGGTTCCATTTCGTAGACACATATATATATGCTGGCAGATCATAACTAAACTATACCCACAAAAAAAAAACAAAAACAAAAAATACAAAGACCCAGACAAAAGCGCTATACTAATACAGAGAGAAAGTAGCAGCTTCAAATAAAGTATATAACAAACACCAAAAAGAAAACAAAACAAAAGAAAGGGATTCATGAAACTTGTTGCGTGACGATATAATCGGCTAGATCGGGACTATCTATGGACTTTAAAAATATACTATAGAAGGGAAAAAAAAATACAACTAGACGGTCGGCAGGCGGCCGGCCCACTCAAGAACCTCGAGACTCATGACGACCATGACCATGGTGATGGGCAGGGTCAGGACGACGTAGCCCCAAAAGAGGATCGACGCCATCTCCTTCTCAAAGACCTCGTTGAGCTGGCAGATCTGGCTGAGCTGGATGGCGGGCGGCGCGGTCGTGAGGAGGAAGAGCACGACGAGGAAGATGGGGTCGTCGAGGATCGAGACGTGGACGAACTTGGCAAAGACGGCGAGAATCGGCAGGAGCACGATTGCCGGGAGAACCATGCGCGCGACGAGCGAGGAGACGACGATCTTTTTGAACTGGGCGGACCGGGGCAGGCCGGTGTCGTCGGGGTAGAGGTTCGAGCCGAGGACGACGAGGATGAGCGGGACGGCGACGTTGGACGCCTCCGTGACGGCTGCCGTGAAGGTGCGGGCGACGAAGCCGTCGGGGGTGTCGAACAGGAGCCGCTGCAGCGGCGTGAAGATGGCGGCGATGAGGCCGGCCAGCATCGACCACAGCGGCGGGTTCATGTAGGAGTTGAACTTGACAAAGACGCGGGTGAGGAAGCTGACGGGCGGCCAGGCGGCAAGCCGGTGGCAAAACTCGGCCAGCGAGTTTGAGCTTCGGAACGAGCGGCCAAAGGAGGAGGAGGCGTAGAACGGGGTGGCGCGATCGGGAAAGACGAGATCGCGCTGGTAGAAGAAGGAGCTCGGGCTGTCGTCCTGCAGGCCGGACAAGGACGAGGACGAGGTGGTGGTCGAGGACGACGTTGTCGAGCTGACTTCGGACGTGACGATCTCGTAGTCGTGGGGGAAGAGCGACTTGGAGCTGAGCGTCTTGGAGGAGGCGAGCGTCTTGGAGTTGAGCGCGATGGACTCGATCGAGATGTCGGGGTTGGCGTTGTGGGAGATGAAGTGGGCGGCAGTCTCGGAAGCGGTCGAGTCGGACGTGGCGGACTCGAGCGAGATGGACGCGGACGAGCGCGACGAGATCGACGCGGACGGGTGGTCCTTGGCGAGGAGGGTGTTGTAGCCCCAGGACCAGCGCAGCATCTGGCCGAGCTGCTGGAAGATGAGGAGGTAGAGGATGCCGCGGGAGGCGACCTTGTCGCCGGTGTCGTCGGGCAGCCAGGCGAGGGACGGGAGCGTGTTTGCGAGCGCGATCGTGAGCGAGACGGGCAGCGAGTTTGAGTTTGCAAACACGGCCATGGCGATGACGAAGTTGGACTCGCGGTGGTTGAGGCGGGAGATGCGGCCGAGGAGGACGCCGGAGAGGTACGAGACCGCGGTGGTGACGACGAAGAGGACGGGGATGATGGCGAGGGCGGCGATCTTGTCGGCCGAGATCGCGGAGCCGAGCTTGACGAAGATGAGGCAGGGCGTGAAGATCTGGACGTTGAGCTGCGAGATGTTTTTCTGCATGGCGGGGTTGAGGAGGCGCCAGTGGGCGGCGGCGAAGCCGAGGAGGCAGACGAGGACGACCTGGACGACGGCCTGGAAGGTGAGGAAGGAGAGGGTTGCGTAGGAGGGGTGGTTGTGGGCCCTCGGGGCCGCGGCGGCCGCGATCTGGAGGACGGCGGAGTCGATCTCGGCCATTCCGGGGGGGGGGGGGAGAAGGGGGAAGGAGGGGGAAGGAGGAAGAGTGGTGATGGCGAAGGCGATGTTGATGGTTGTTGATGTTGCCGAAAGTGGCCCGACGACGACGATAGCGATACGCAATTAAAGACCCGCCTCGGGGGGCGCAAAGTGCACGTGGCTGCGGCGCACTCCCCAGTATGATACTTTATGATGTGCAGTACAAGGCCCTGACCCTGAACCCTAAACCCCGAGCCGCAGCGCCCTCAAGCGCCGCACGGGGCTGCCGGCTGCGGCGCAGTCAAAGAGCACGTGCTGCGGCGGAGATGAACGCCGGTTCGGGCCTAGCGCCGGCGGGGGCTGCCCGGTCACGTGGCGCTTCCGGTACAAGTGCCGTCTTTTTTGTTATGTGCTGACAGTTCTGTTGATTTTGCGCCTCCAAGTCCCGCATTCCATCGCGGCCTTCCTTCCCCATCCACCGCACCAATCCACGCACCCATCCAGCCCGCAGCAGCAGTCCGCTCCGTCCGCCCGCGATGCCGCCTCTTATCAGCCAGCAGCAGCAGCAGCAGCAGCAGCAGCCACCGCCCCAACCCCATCCCGCCCCGCCCGGCGGCCCCGTCCCCCCCGGCGCAGTAGTCCCCGTGCAGGCCCCCCAGCCAAACGGCGGCCAGCCCGCCTCCGGCCCCTCCGCGGCCTACCAGAAGCTCGAGGCCGTCAACGAGCAGGCGTGGATGTCCATCGGCAACATCGCCGACATGATGGGCGAGCACGACCGCGCCCTCCACGCCTACGAGGCCGTCATCCGCCATAACCCGTACTCCATCCCGGCCCTCTCCGCGATCGCAAACATCCTCCGCGGCAAGGAGCAGTTTGCCCGCGCCGTCGACTACTACCAGCTCATCATCTCCCTCTCCCAGGACTCCGGCGAGACCTGGGGCTCGCTCGGCCACTGCTACCTCATGATGGACGATCTCCAGAAGGCCTACGGTGCCTACCAGCAGGCCCTCTACTATCTCCGCGACCCGAAGGAGCCCAAGCTCTGGTACGGCATCGGCATTCTCTACGACCGCTACAACTCGCTCGAGTACGCCGAGGAGGCCTTCACCCACGTGCTCGAGATGGACCCCAAGTTCGAAAAGGCAAACGAGATCTACTTCCGGCTCGGCATCATCTACAAGCAGCAGCAAAAGCTCGACCTCTCCCTCCAGTGCTTCAAGTACATCCTCCACAACCCGCCCCGCCCGCTCACCGAGATCGACATCTGGTTCCAGATCGGCCACGTCTACGAGCAGCGCAAGGATGTATGCATTCATTCCTCCATTCCTCATCCATCCAATCCGCTTCGTCGTTCTAACAGTTCTCCCCACAGTACAAAGCAGCAAAGGACGCCTACGAGCGCGTCCTTCTCGAAGACCCCAACCACTCCAAGGTCCTCCAGCAGCTCGGCTGGCTCTACCACCAGCAAAACACCTCCTTCGCCAACCAGGACCTTGCCATCACCTACCTCACAAAGTCCCTCGAGGCCGACGCCCAGGACGCCCAGAGCTGGTATCTGCTCGGCCGCTGCTACATGGCCCAGCAAAAGTACTCCAAGGCCTACGAGGCCTACCAGCAAGCCGTCTATCGCGAGGGCCGCAACCCCACCTTCTGGTGCTCCATCGGCGTGCTCTACTACCAGATCAACCAGTACCGCGACGCCCTCGACGCCTACTCCCGCGCCATTCGCCTCAACCCCTACATCTCCGAAGTCTGGTACGACCTCGGCACGCTCTACGAGTCCTGCAACAACCAGCTCTCAGACGCCCTCGATGCCTACCAGCGCGCCGCCGAGCTCGATCCCACAAACACGCACATCCAGGCCCGTCTCGAGCAGCTCCGCGGCACCCAGACCCCGCAGAACGGTGGTGCGCCCCAGGTCCAGCCTCCCGCGCCGCGTCCCCATGACCCGCAAGCCTACCAGTCCGCGCCATCCGGGCCGCCCGCGCCGCGTTGGAACGCGCCCGGTGCCATGGCTGCCGGGCAGCCTCCCCAGCCGCAACCGCCGCAACATCAGCAGCAGCAGCAACAGCTGCCACAGGGGCCACCCGCAGGACCGACTGGACCCGCCCGCCCGGTTATTGCCCCACCGAATCCACTCGCGCATCAGGGGCCGTTGGGGCAGCAGCAGCAACAACAGCAACAGCCGCCGTTGCATTCGCAGCAATTGCCTCCGCAGCAATTGCCTCCGCAACAGCAACCTTTGCAGCAACAGCCGCTGCCGATCAAGCACCAACAGCCCCAGCCGCCTCCTCCTCAAGCTGTACTACAGGCCGCTCCGCCAGCACATCCACATTATCAGCAACAGCAGCAACCTCAGCAACAGCAGCTTCCGCCCTTGCCTCCGCATCAGCAACCACCGCAGCCTTCTCAGCAGCAACAGCCGGCTCCATTGCCGCAATATCAGCCACCCCCGATTCAGTCGTCCTATAGGCCCCTTGAAGTGGCCCAGCCCGGTCCTGGATCACAGGCCCCGCAGCCCTTGGCGACCATTCAGACTCATCACCACGAACTCCCCCAGATTCATCCGCCGCTTCCGCAACCCGCGGCTCCGCCGGCTAGCGAGATTGCACCGTCCGCGCCCACCGCGCCGCAGACCACTTCTACCAAGCGGTACAGAGAGTGGGAAGACGAACAAGGCGGCGAGCCAAAGAAGCAGGCAACGGATAGCAACCGTGCTTTGGACGACCAGCCGCAAAAGATTCCCGGCGTTAGTTCCATCTACAGTGAGTCTCATCGGACGTCACCATCGTCGTTGCTCCCGTCTTCGGGTATCGGAGGCGTGTCCGCGTCGTTGCCGTCGACGGCCATTCCTGCGCCTGCCGAGACGACGCATATATCGCTTCCGTCTCTTCGTCAGCACACCCCGCAGGAGGAGGTGGCCAGGATCGAGCTGCCAAAGGTTACAGTGCCCTCATCGGGCTCGGTCTCAAGCCAGACCCTACCTTCGATTTCATCCACCCTATCTGCGGCGCCGGTAGAGGAGTCTGCTGTCTCCACAGCGCCCGCTCCGCCGTCGCAGACAAAATCAAGTTGGTTCAACAACGTTACCGGTCCCTCGGATAGTGCCTTGGCCGAGCGTCGTCATTCTCCGGCACCAGCAGCGCCGCCGCCACTGTCGACGCAACTGGCCCCGCCAGCACCGTCGTCGGCGTCTCCAAGTTCGAGCACTGCGGCTGCTCCGTCGCCCTCTGCTGTTCCCTCCGAGCAGCCTTCGGTTGCGTCTGCGACCTCAGAACGCCCTCAGTCGCCTGCTGTGTTGCCGCGATCGACTACTCCTACCATTGCCTCTGTGACTGCTGAAGTGCAGCCCGCAGTGTTGGTCTCGCCGTCGTCCGCGTCTTCTACTGTGACATCGTCAGCATTGCCTGAACCTGCGGTACCCGAACCGCCAGCGCAGCCGCAACAGGTGGAGCACTCCGCTCCCGGCACGCCCACGTCGGCAGCAACGGCAGTTCCGCCGCCTCCACCTGCGGCAGAACCCACTCCTCCTCCGCCTCCTCCGTCCACTACCGAGACGCAGTCGTCGTCTCCCCCTCCCCCGCCTCCTCCAGCTGAGGTCGTCTCCAATGGCGCAAGCCCTCCTCCTCCTCCTCCCCCTCCCGCCGAAGCAACGCCACCACCACCGCCGCCGCCGCCTCCCCAGGCCGAGCCAGCGCCAGTTAAAGAGGATCTCGTTGCAGTACCCGAACCTTCGGCTCCGGTGGAGCCTGAACCTGCAACGGCGGCCGCGCCGCCGCCGCCGCCACCTTCTGCGGCAGTGGAACAGAAAATTGTTGACGAGGGCCCACAGAGAAAGGTTGAGGAAGATGAGAATTACGACGACGATGAGGATGAGAAGGAAGATCCTGTGCCGCCACCACCGGATGCTGCTGTTACTGCCGCTCCCTTGGACTCGGCAGACGCTCCCGAAGCTGGGAAGGACAATGACGCCGAAAAGTTAAAGGCTGAGGTAAACGACAGTGCGTAATTTATTTGTTTTGTACCTGTTTTGCGTGTCTACGATTTGTTTCGTTTTTGGTTTTAGTTGATCTAGTTAATCTACCACAGAGTGCTTTTTTGACTGTTTGTTGTTGATGGTACATCGTTTTGAAAAGTTTGTATTGATAGCACGTGTACTATTATCTTGTTGTTCGACAGGAGATTACTATACACTGTCTGTATTTCTGGGCGTCTGTGCGTATAAGTGCAGAGACGAGAAATCAAGAATGGAAATGAAACAAGAAATCGTCCATTTTGCTTTTGTCAGTGAGCTCGAGATAGCTCAAACCATGCTATCTCTGTCAACCCTCCTCGTAGAAAATAAGAATACCGAATGCGACCAATTGAATCTCTTTATATTAAGCTGTAGAATACATTTTTTTTTCAAAATCTCGCTCTTCGTTTAGGCTTCCTCGGCCTCCTATCGCCCGCCGCCGCGGTACCTTCATCGCCATTCTCATCATCGTCTCTGGATCTCTTATTGCTTCCCGCACTCTTAAACTTCAACTTGTTTCGTTGTCCTCTGACAGGCCCGTTGTTCACCGCCTCGATGTAGGCGTTCACGGGGTTCGCCTCCGCCGCCTTGGCGGCCAGCTGGCGGAGCATGTCGTCGTCGTCCGGGTCGACGGCCTTCTTGTTGGCCTCCTCGTCGTCGACGAGCATTTTGCCGGACTGGGCCAGGCGCATCTTGGCCTGGCGGGACTTGGGCCCGCTGGAGGCGGCCGTGGTCGGCTTTGTCGACGAAAGCCGCGCGAGCGCGGTCTTGTCGAGCAGGTCCATCGGATCTTCGTCCTTGCCGTCTATGATGTACGTTTCTGCCTTGTTGCCTCCTCTGTTCGCTTTCCGCTGTTGCTGCTGCTGCTTCTGCTGGGCCTTTGCATTCCGTTTCACGGTGCGGGTTTCGTCGTTGTCAGACTCGACGTACTCGGAGTCACTGCTCGATCCGTAGATTGCCTCCTCGAACTCTGACAGGTACTTCTTTTTCCTGTTCACCGTCGCGCCATCGCCATTGTCCTCGTCGCCGGCACCGGCGCCTTCTTCCTTCTTTCTCTGCGCGCGGTCCTTCGACTTTCGGATGTTTGTCAGCAGCTTCTTGTCGCTCTCCGGAAAGACCTTCTCGAGAGCCTCGACGCCGAACCTGCGCACGAGCCGCTCGAGCAGGTGCTTGACCTTCAGCTTGAACCGCGCGTGATGCTCGTGTGCCCACTCCAGCAGGTTCGGCACCAGCGTCGCAAGCCGGGGCTCCACCGCCTCCTTCGGCATCGACGTGACAATCACCTTCACAAACCCGAGCGCGGACTTTACGATCTCTCTGTTCTTTGACGTCAGGAACAAGTCGATCGTGGCAACAAGCTCGGAGACGACCTCGGGCTCGAGGATGCTCTTGTACTGGTACAACAGCCGGCTCAGCGCCGTCACGGTCGCGCTGATCATATGCGGAGTCGCGCCGGCAAGACCGGCCGACACCATCGTGAAGAACTCGGCGATCGACGCGTCCACGTCGGCCGCGTCGGCCGCCATGTTTGGCACCTTTGAGATCGCGACGGATCCGCCGCCGGCCATTTTGTCGCCCATCTCGATCAGCAGGTGGTACGCGGCCTCCCGCGTCTTTTCGTTGACCTCCTTCGTGCCGATCACGGCCTCCGGCAGCACGGTCGGGATGAAATGCAGATCCGACGACGGCAGGATGCGCACGATGTCAATCAGCGCCGACAACCGCGCCCCGCGCACGGGCGGCGTCACGTTTTCTGCGGCGTTAACAATCTCACTCTCCAGCGCCGACATGTTTGCGACCAGAAACTCGCTGCCCGCCTCGCTCTGGGCCAGTCGGCTGGCAATCCTGTATCCCCTTTTCTGTACCTGCGCATCCGTGTTCTTTATGGTGGACAAGAAAATCTGGCTGAGCTCGGCAAACGCATTCGACGGAAGGTATGGGACCATGGCAATGACAAGATCCAGCATGGTGTGGCCGACGGCAGCTTTCGCATTATCCTTCTTGCCTGGCGCCGCGGCAGTTTCAGCAAGAGCAGGCATAAGCAGACCGACAACCTTGCCAAACGTGGCAACGATCTCGGCAGACGGTGTGATCGACAAGTACATGTCAATGGCGTCCAGAATGTAGACTCGCTGGGCCGCGGCGGTTTGGCTAAACACGTTGAACAGCACGGCCAAAAACTTTGATGCCATGCCACTCAGATAATGTATGTTCTCCATCGCGTCCTCCATGCTCAGCTTGCTCTCCAAAAAGGGATCCTCGCCACCGAAGCTTCCGTCAGAGTATGCCTTGTTGCTCTCGACAAGCATGCGCAGACCCTTGCAAATGACGGGTCGCAGCTCAACGCGCTGATATAGCAGATTCGCCAGCGACTCTGCGAATGCCTGCGTCAATGATTCGCGCAGATCTGTTGGCAAGTCGCAGTAGCGCGGGAACAACGACCAGACCTGCTCCACCAATGTCTCGTAGATCTTGCTTTCGACAGATTTTTCCTTGCTTGTAAATTCAGTGACCTTTTCTTGTAGGCGTTCGGCAAGAGGAGCTATCTCGCCGATAAAGTGACTCAGTTCCGCATGTCGAATGTTGTCGCGAAGGAGAGGAAGCAAGTACGCTCGTCCCGGTTGTTTAGGTCTGCATTCCGTTCCAGTTAGTTGATGGTCTCCGAATCACAGTGAAGCAACAAAAAAATTGCAAACAAACCCAGGCTTTTCCAAATTCAAAGGAAGAATCTTCAAAATCTTTGCCGGGCCGAGAGCGCCGATCGCGGCAGCAATGACCTCGTCGGCCTCAGCCGATGGACCTTCGACGGCATTATTCGACCGCAACTCCGCAATGGTCACGAGTGCTTCAACCAGGAACGGATCAGCAACGAAGTCAAATGAATTGAACAACGCGACAAAAATCTTTAAAACATCTTTTCTCGCGGACAGATATTTGACGCTCAGAAGAGAGTAGCTGGTTTTCGTGATTTCCGTTAGGACTTTTCGTGTCGATTTTGTCAGGGGCTCCTCCAGCAAAAGGTCCGGAGGAATACATTTCGTGGATATGGCTACCAAGCAATGCGCAGCCGAAGTGACGACATTCTCTGGAAGATCTGCGTCGAGAAATTCTGCAATGGTCTGGTACAGTTTCGGCAAACGTGCAAATCCCTTTGCCTCGTCGACGGTGACGTACGCCTCAAAGCACTGGGCGACAATCGCAAGCCAGGACGGACCAAGTTGCTGGTCCGCCTTCGCAGGCCTGAGATCCATAATCGAGTCCACGATCTTCGTAAAGTAGGCCGAGTCGACCTTCTCGTCGTCGTTGGAATCGAATCCACTGAACATGGCCTGAAATACATCGAGAGATGCCATGATGAGAAATTCCTCTGCGGATCTCGAAATCAAAAACAGTGTCTCGCAAAGCGCCTCAATCTTGGACGTGGGCCATCCAGCAGTGCTACTGGCGATGGCACGCGTCAGCTGCAGAGCAAAAATGATGCGCTTCTCGCCAGAACTTGGTCCACCACTGGCAGTGGCATTCTGCGCACCCGGCTTCTTCGTCGATGTGTTCGAAAAGTCGCGGTGAGCGTCTTTCACGGCGTGCAGCGCGACATCTGCGCACATGTTCAGTGCCGGGTGAACCTGCGTTGGGCCCGGCGGTGGAGAGCTCAGCACAGTCACGATCGCCTCCTGGGCACGCTTGCGAACTTTCGGTCTATCATCAAGTGCAAACCTTAGCAGACCTGTGAGCGCTTTCCGCGGACCCGCCTCTGTGACGGACAGCAGCCACGCGGAGGAGTCTTGAGAGATAAGAAGAGATTCGAGACAGCCGATCGCAGACCGCACCAGTGCTGGAGAAGCCTCAGTGTGTGTGAGCGACGGTGTGAGGTATGACAGAATCTGGGAGAACCTGGAGACAAGCAGGGTTTGGGTCGCATGGGGGGTGACAACGTCGAGGAGGTAGACGACAGACGCGGCGAGGTCGGGGTTTGTGAGATCGTCGCCCCGGAACGCCTGCGGGAGCAGTGCAAGCAACGCCACGACGTATGCAGACGCAGACAGTTCAGTCTCCTGTTCCTTCAGAGTCTCCTCAACAGCGTCAAGAAGCACGGAGAGCTGTACAAACAGGTGTGAGTGATGTGCGTCACAAAACACATGAAAGCTACCATCGGTCATACTCACTTGCTTCTGGTGCGCCAGTTTTGACGTCTTGTGGGCTCTGATCTTGCCCAGCTCACTGCTGAGCGTCTCTGCGGGTGTTTCCGGCACCGTGGGGACTTCGACGGGCACCATGGCTGTTGCTGTTCCTGTCTTTGTCTTTTTGAGGTCAAGGTCATATGTGCAGAGACATCAAAGATTTTTTTTTACACTTTTCACGTTGGGAGTTTTGCGCTTTTGCACCTCCTGAGCCGCATCGTCATCGCGAACCCGGCAAAGAACTAAAGTGAAAGCTCGCAGATGTCGATAAACCTGGGCACTGTGCGCATCCTAAAGCTGCTTGCGGCGCTCCAGTCTCCTCAGAAAGCATTTCAGGTTTTTCATGTCGGCGGCACCAACGGCAAAGGATCTGTCTGCGCGTACCTGTCCTCGATTCTCAAAAACTCGTCTCTTACAACAGGCAGGTTCACGTCTCCGCATCTTCTCGAACCGCGCGACTCGATTGCCATAAACGATGAGCCTATTGCACGTGCATTGTTTGAGGATGCCGCAGCAGTTGTGAAGGATGTGGACCGACGGCGCAAAGTTGGTGCGTCGAACTTCGAACTGCTCGTCGCGACCGCCATGGAGGTGTTTTTCCGAAAGGCTATCGACGTCGCCGTGATCGAGGTCGGCCTCGGCGGTCTAGAAGATGCTACAAATGTAGACTACAAAAAGAATAATGTGCTGGGAACGATTATCACGCGTATCGGAATGGACCATCAAAAGTTTTTGGGAAACACAATCACGGATATCGCCCTCGCAAAGGCCGGCATTATGAGACCTTCAGTACCCTGCACGGTTCATGAGGACGAAGATCCGCAAGTCATGGATACGCTTTTATCTTACGCTAAGAAGCAGAACAGCTCCTTATCCGTCGTCAAGCCCTCGATGCTCCTGACTGAGTCCGATGGCGTCTACTTCCCGACAACCTCGTTCGGCAATGTGAACCTATCGGACTCGCCTCTCAATGGTTCATACCAGCACATGAACCTCGCTTGTGCTATCAATGCTCTTGATTTAGCAAAACCGTCACTGCCCACCGTAACGTCGCAGAGCGTGAAGTTGGGAATTTCGGAAACATCGTGGCCCGGTCGGTTGCAGTACATAGACGCCAGCTCATTCACGGGCGTCGCTGACGATGGACGGAGGATCCTATTAGACGGAGCACATAACCCGCAGGCTGCAGCGAATCTTGCCGAGTTTGTTGAGCCGCTGCGTGCTGCCGGCAATGGGAATATTACATGGGTAATGGCACTGTCTGGAGATCGGAACCCCCAGGACATACTGCCAATCTTGCTTCGTCCAGGAGATCGGCTCTACCCGCTGACTTTTAGTCCTGTCGAGTCAATGCCGTGGGTTAGTCCTCAAAGTGTCGACGCTATTGCGGATGCGGGTAGGATGATCTTAAATCCCGCGGACGTCATTGTTGATGATATGGCCATTGACGGTATCATTGCGTCCGCATCCAAAGACAGGTCGCCTGTGGTTATATGTGGAAGCTTATATTTGGTTGCGGATGTGTTCCGATCGATTCGGAATGATAATTACACCGTATCATAGAAGCTGCATCGCATTATGTATATAACAATTCATGACATCAAAATAATAGGTTTGTAAATTATGGACATATTTCAGAAAACGTCCATACGTAGTCGCCAGTCTTGGTGAACAATAGCCTCTGTCCCACGCCATTGACATCCACAAAATCAATGGACTCGGGAATCAAGAGCACGAGCACAAAGTTCTTCCGCCCTTCGTCGTCGTCCTGCTTTTCCACAACTCCAGTCTCGGTCGCGGTTGCAGAAAGTGCCGCTACCTTCTCCATTGCCTCCCACTTCTCTTGCGTAAACTCCGAGCCAGGCGCAGGTTTCGTGAAAGACAACCGCATTCCAGGCGACAGAGAATTCCAAGCCTTGTTGTACTCGTCCACAAAGTCACTCGCTGCTTCCTCTTCGTGGCCCCTGACGGGATCATTGAGTACGAGCTGGTTGTCCTTCTGGTACACTAATTTGGAGGAGCCAGCTATCCTAAACTGAACAGCCTTATCTTCAAAGTAAAAGCACGCTTCGAATATGCCTGAATTTCTCGGGTCCGCAAGCTGGTCGAACTTTGGCATGCGCTTATCTGTGGTCATAACCATGATCCCAGAATTAGGAGTGAACGCAAAACCACGAAACATGCATGTCCGGGCATGCGGCCTCGAAAGAGTCTTCATGGCACCCGTGGCTCGGTCTCTGTACTCGGCAACCGAGACTGTACTGAGTGTGAACGCACGGGGGGGAAGCGCTTCGGAACTCGTAGAGGACGGAAAGTAGCTTTTGAACGTCGATACCCATGGAGGAATGATGTGTTCGAGGTTATGGGGAGCAGGGTCATGAGGTGGATGTGCAGCACTAGAGTGCGAGTGGGGCGACATGCTTAGAACTGTGACAGTAGTCAATTGGCGCTATAGGATTGCAAAAGTTCGATTAGATTCCTCGTCATCTAGTTCGCGACACCGATATGATTACTCAAGCGCGCGGCGGTGGGAGGTTGCGCGCGTCTCGAGAACCGGCTAGCTACATACTCCATTTTCCCGTTCTTTTCTTCGCTCCGCGTTGGCTGCCGGTTTCGGGTTTATCTGTAAATAATTGCGAGCGGTATCTGCGTACAACATGGCAAGCACAGACGACGAGGAGCTCTTAGCGCGATTCAAGTTCACCAAGATTCTAAACCATGGTATTACACCCATCCTTTGTGGAAATGGCCATTATAGCTGACTACTGCAATTAATGACCAATAGACGCCTCATCTAAAACCCTGTTGCTCCTGGGGGAAATCTCCTCGACTTCGGCAATCATCATCGCAGAAAAGACTGCATTCGATATTGCCTCTGTTATTCGATCTAGCAGCAGCACGTCAAGCGGCGGCCTCATATTTTCCCGGGCGGACTTACTGGAGCGCAATGACGTCTACAGATGGTTTGTTGCCGATATTGCGAAGGATTCCGAAAAACGTGAGAAGGCTGCGGATGTTAAAGTCACGCTAATATGGCCTGCAACCGAGACGGTCTGTTCTGTGAAACAGCATCAAATATAACGTATCACTGACAAACAGGAGAATATAGCATATTAAGAAGTACTCGAAGCAGCGCCGGCGCATGATCGTCGAGACACCGGATATGTACCAGAAGATTGTGGTCCCATATATTCAGAGCATGCTTGGAAGTCGAATACAATGGTATTTTCTTTCTTTTTTAGGAAAGAGTCAAAAAAAGAGCTTATAACGTCCATTAAATAGGGTGTACAATATATTATCTCACGAAGAGGAGGCCGATAGAATAGTTTATGAGAATTCAGATAAGACCGACGGCTTTATCCTTCTTCCTGATCTGTACGTCGGCACTGGTGTGTACCCGAGTTGATGACGGCTACTAATCGACCACTGCCAAAGGAAATGGGATCGCAAAACAATGGACTCACTCTATCTCGTCGCAATAGTGCATAGACGGGACATTTTGTCAATTCGCGATCTCCGCAAATGCCACGTCCCGTATTTGCGCAAAATACACGACGAGATAATCAATGCCGTCGTGAAGGCCTACGCCACCGAAGGCATCGACTCCCCGTCCAAACTCAAGCTGTACGTCCACTATCAGCCGTCGTATTACCACTTCCACGTGCATGTCTTGAATGTAGATTTCAATGCGCCCCGAGATGGAAGTGCCGTCGGCAAAGCACTATTGCTTGAGGACATTATTCAAAGACTCAGTCTACTGCGAAACGAGGAGGACAGTTTGGCCGGGACTACTTTGTCGTACATAATTGGCGAAAACTCCTCGCTATGGAATGAGTTTGCAAAGCTGGAAAATAATAATTAGCTGATCTTTGTGTGATCGCTAGACTTCGTGCTTGCAAATATATTCTCAGCCGGGCCGGTTCCGCCTTGCCTTTGTATCTGTGTACTATAAATTATATGGCTCTTGCACCCACGCCAACTTACAATATATATACATAATACATTCCACATTGTTATAATACAAACTATATCCTAGAATGCCATGCTATAATACAAACACCGATATAATGCCGATCCTCCTATACTATAATACAAACAAGATGCAAATTACTTCCTTCTATAATACAAATTGTTGTCCCAGCGCCCGCGCGCCCACGCGCCCACGCGCCCACGCAATTGCCCATTAATGCATCATTCTCCGACTTGTGGGGTATCAGAATTCAAAAAACACGCATCAGAAGGGTATTCAAAAAGCAAAATCAGACCATAATCTATCCATTCAACCAATATGTGTGACTGATGACATCGTCCGATGACATCGTCGAAGACTTCTTGTCGCATGCCGAGGAGGACTGGCGCGTAAGGACTGTCGCAGGCCCTAGATGACTGTCGCAGGCCACGGAGAACTGTCGCAGGCCACGGAGAACTGTCGCAGGCTATGGAGGACTGTCGACGGCCGTTAGGGACTCGCGGGGGGCACCGATTGACTGAGGCCGCAATAAAATAACGCAAACGATTCAAGACAAGAATTGAAATTCGATCCGCGAGGAAGATAACGCGACGAGCGGCGAAGAGTGACAGCCGTGCCGCAGGGAGACGCGAATGGCGTAACAAAAGGCTCACGACCGTTGCGTCTGCCGAAAGACGTAGGAGGGAACCGCGGAGCAAGGAATGCTAGCACGCGACAAGAAAGACCTTCGAGGACCAATAGGGCCACCCGATGAATGGCGGTGACAACGACGGACGATAGCTGTCATAACTGTTAGAGCCATTAGAAAAGAAAACTCGGATGTGGTTGCACTTACTCAAGACGGAAGATCGATGTCGTAAATAATGTCGGAAGAAAGACCACCAGAGTGCGAGACCGGCACGTCAAGCAAGCGAGTCGCAAGGAAGGTTGGAAAGACCGACAAGTCATGCAAGGGGGGCTTGCGAAAGCATGCGAGCCGCGAACTAAGATCGCCCATCTACCCAGGTAGAAAGTTGGCTGCCCATTGCTGACTGAGAATGCAAGTTCCACTGTGGGGTGAAGTGTGGGGTGAAGTGTGGGGTGAAGTGTGGGGTGAAGTGTGGGGTGAAGTGTGGAGTGAAGTGTGGAGTGAAGTGTGGAGTGAAGTGTGGAGTGACGTGTGGAGAGAGGAAGGAAGAGGAGAAGGAGGACGGGGGAAATGGCGGGGGATTTATAGTAAAATGGGCAGGGCGAG
>JAKTPS010000099.1:0-47577 GCA_030556275.1 Lipomyces sp. NRRL Y-27488
CGATCTGCCCGCCGCCTGCAAGAGCGCGAGCTCCGTCGTCGACCAAATTGTGCCGCGCGGTCATTGTAACAGAGTCTCGGGACTAGCGCAAAGCAATGAGCTGGCTATTAGACATCGGGGACGGGAAACTTGTGGCGCTCTTTTGCTGAGTAAGACAAAAGGTCTCGCGCTCCGGCTTGCCCCTGTTTGCAAATTAAGATCTTCATGCACTCCTGAATCTGGGGCAACCGGGACAAAAACGCCCTTTCCCTCCTTCCCAAGCAAAAAGCACAACTACATTACAACATCTAAAATGCAAACCACCGTCATTCTGCAATTACAATTACATTACAATTACAATTACATTCAAGGACCATTCCTGACTTCAAAGCGCAGAATTCCCCACAAGATACTTTCATTTCTTGTCTACCCCCGCCCTCTGCCACTTCCATCTCTCCCTTTGCACTAAAGTAGAACCAAGCAAAAGAAAGCAAAATAAATGACATCAGAATATGCAACGACAACAATTGACGACTAATGACATTAGACCAAGCGAAATGACTTGAAAGACATGCACGAATAAAATAAAATTATAAAAAAAAAGTCTTCCACAAATCGAAATCACTTGGACCGATGATGACAAAAACAAAAACAAAAAAACCAGTACGCCATGCCACATACACATTAAAACGCTCTCCGGCATGAAAGGAATCCCAGATAAACAAAATAAAACAATAAATGGATGTCAAATTGACGTGGCCATAAGGACGCGAAAACCTTTCTAAAATTCCATGTCCTGCATGTCCGGGGGGTACAGATAATAACCATCCTGGCTAAACTGCGGCATGCCCTGCATGAACCCTCCGCCGCCGAATCCGAGCATTGCCCCGCCACCCGGCATGACGCCCATGATCGAGTTGGGCAGGTACATGCCTTCTGACACGCCGCCGGGCATGAACCTGCTGCTGGCCGCGAAGTCACGGCGGTATGCCTCACCAGGATACATGTCAAACTTGGCATCCACAGAAGAAAGGTCCTGCTGCTGCTGAGTCACCGACGGAGGAGGGGTGGGCTGTTGAGACTGCTGTTGGTGCTGGTGCGGGTGACCGTTCGAGCCTGCAAGCGGAAGATACATGGCGTCGAGAAGCATACCATTGGCTCCTGTTTGGTCAACGGATGGCGACAAAGTTGTGGACGGAGGCACGAATAAATTCGGATATATGAATGCCTCATGATGCTGCTCGTCCGCCATCTTGATCTGCGCCAGCTGTTCCTGCGACAGCGGCTGTTGCTGGAGTTGCTGGTGCTGTGTTGCTTGTTGCAGATCCGCCCCCGCGTGCTGCTGTTGCTGCTGTTGTTGTAGACTATTTCCCCCCTCTGACGGGGGATTTGCCATTGTGATGCCACCGATCTCGCCACGGCAGCCCATCCCGTTCATACCAAAGAGGCTGGAAAACGACATGACATCGAACGGCAATTTCTCTGCGACCCTGTCAAAGTCGCACTCGTCGGCACAGCCCACGGTGACGTTGTTATTGCTGCTGCCGCTGCTGCCATCACCGCCGGCGCCGTACTCGCCTTGGCCCTCCACGACCTGGATAAACCGTTGGAGCATGTCCGCACACAGCTTGCCGAACGCCCAAAACTCTGCTCCTTTCAGGAGGCACGCACGCGCGTTCACGAGCGACTCCACCAGCTGCGCGGTCGACTGCTGCGGGAAGTCATACCGCATGCAGGCAAAGTGCGACCAGAGCAACGTCAGCGCGGCCACAAACACTCCGCGCAGGTCTAGAAACGTGGGCGTTCTGCCAGCAGAAGCCTGTTGCTGAGGGGTAGAAGACGAGCCGGATGCCACCGACGACGACGACGACGACGACGCGGTGGCCGCGCCGGGTTCAAGAAGGGACGTGTACAGCGCTATCGTCTCCGTCGCGGAATTCAGGCAAAGGACGGCCGCACGGTTGGTCGGCACCGGAACGCCCGGCGACGGACGGAAAAGCAGCATAAGGGCTTCGTGGTATTCAATGTCCACCCGCATCCGCGTGCGCTGCGGCGAAATCGACAGGTCGGTGGGAATGGCCAAACTCCACTTTGTGAGGTCGTCTTGCAATTCATTCAGCCCGCTCTCATCCAGCGACTCGCTGGTCTTTGACGAATATACTCTCGTCAGGATGCGCGACGTGATCCGTCGCAGTTGAACCATGTGCAGTGCAATGGACATATCAGCAAACACCGGGCCATCCGGCGAGTTCAGCGTAAGATCCGGGTCATTCGGGATGCTGACAAAGTTCTCCACGTCGATGCAGTCGTCGTCGATGCAGGGCGGACGACCAAGCACGGTCGACAGCACGTGGTCGAGCGAGTACGTGCACCAGAACACGCGCTTGCGGGTTTCCTGGTTGATCATGTTCAATCGCCAGAGCGCGGACTTGCGGTGCATGCCTAGACCGATCGCGATGCGCATTGCGGTGCCGACACAGAGCCACGCGGAGCAACCCTCGGGGTCGTAGAAGGCGTACAGGGCAAGCATCAGGAGCGCGCGCAGAGTCCGGATGTTGTCCTTGCCCAAAACTTTTGGAATCAGATGGGCCGCCTGCACAAAGTACGCGCGCTGTTTTTCACGCTGGCCGATGGACGCATATCCGATTGCCATGATGGTGAACAGCATCATCCGCCATGCTGGAATCGTGCGCAACGAGTCCATCGTCTCTGCATCGTACGACTTCTCCAGGTAGGTTTTGAACGTCCCCGTGTTGACTATCGGATAAAACACAATCTCCGAGAACCCCAGCCGGGATATACTCAGTGCCTCGTCGCGGGTCGGGAAAAAATTGTCGTCCGGACGGAGCGGTGGCATGTTTGGGTCGCGCGGGCTCGCGACGCCGGTGCTGCTGTCGGCGTCTGAGAAGGGCTTCTTCTCGTCGGCGTCGGACGCATCCGTGTAGCTCGACCGCAGCTCGGCGATCGTCGGACTCGGCGGCCGACGCGTGCCAAACTCGCGCAGCATGCTGTTCACTGTGGACGCCATCGCCAGGCCCGAAGAGGAGCCTATATACCGGGGCTCGGCAGGGGCGTCACCGATCACGGACCGTTCCGCGGTGGCACCGAGAGAGAGGAAGCCGACGTACATGGACAGCTCGTCGTCGACCAGGTCGGTCGGTTTCCGGAACGCCTCGTAGTAATAGTGCTCGGGGCCGACGCGATACATCTGCGGCGAGGGCGGCGGCTCGGCGTCGTCGTTCGAGGACGACGAGACGGTCGACGCAGGTGGCGCGACGGCAGTGCTGCTGCCCGACGCGGCGGCAGCGGCGGCTGCGTCCTGCGGCGTGAAGTACAGTGGCGAACCCGTCTGAGTCCTGGCGAGGTCGATGTGGGGGAACTCGCGGGCGATGGTGGCCTCGAGCCAGCTCAGTCGCGCGACGGTGGCGGAGTTGCAGAAGCGCGAGTAGAGCATGGCGCCCGCCCGATTGGAGGCGTAGTGGCACGGCGCGGACGCCTTGATGCAGGTCGAGCACTCGGGATACTTGCCATCACACTGGGATAAACATGCGTCAATATGGGCAGCTGGTTAAACGGACATGGCAGTCCAACAGAAAAAAATCGCGTGAGCAAACCTTCGTGCGCCGCTTGTGACACCGCTCGCAAGCCTGGACGGTCCGTCGCGTGGCCGCCGAGCGCGCAGGCCGCTGCGTGTCTGCGCTGCTCCCGTTCGAGGACGTGGACGACGGTGTTGCCGGGAACATGCTGGAGGACGACTGCGCCGCCTGTGCTGCCGCTGCCCCGGCTGGCGGTGTCGTCTGGGCCAGGCCGCCGCCGCCGGTCGACGCAAGACTCGCCGACGCGCCGGTCTTGTGCCCGGCGTCCTTTGCGGTCGGCGTGATGCGGAACACGGTGATCTGGTCCTTCACCTGGGGGCCGACGGAGCGGGAGACCTGCTGGGGCGAGGGCGACTGGAAGGTGCCGGCGGAGAAGGTTGGGCCCGAGGAGATCGGCGGAGGCGGGACTGGCCCTGCCGGCGAGGAGCGCTGCCAGTCCATGATGAATGCGGGCGGAGGAGGAGATGCTAAAAGAGACGGTGTCGGGTAGTGGTGGTGGTGGTGGTGGTGGTGGTGGCTGGCTGGCTGGCTGTGGTGATGGTGATGGTGGTTGACTGTGGTTGCTGACAATCTGACAAAGCTGCGAAAATTGGCTGGGGCGAACAATCAAATTCAAAACCCGATTAAGGCCGGCTAACCGCCCAATCTCCGCCGCACTCCCGTTCCCCGGCCATATATACACATATATATATGGCATATATATCGGCAAACAAATGAATGTACTGTATGACATACACTGTCAAACTAATCTAGTAGTTGTTACATATTCTATCATACATAGACACAAAAATATCGGGATCCCTGGCCCCGAAAAGTACGCCCCGTGCACATCAAATCGCTTTTTGCTCAGTCGTTCCCCCAGAGATCAAAGTCAAAGTACGACTTTGGCCACTTCAGCCACGGCTCCCACTCGCGGCCGAGGATCCTGCAGATCACCCGCACGTCGTTCTTGACCCGGTGCTCCTGCCACCACACCTTCGTGAAGCTCATGACGGCGAGATAGTGCACGTAGATGGCGAGCGGCACGTGCTCGTGGCTCTTGAGCTTCTGGATGAACTCGTCCGAGCACACGAACGGCCACGTCATGATGTACCGGGTCAGGCCGGCGCCGAGCTCGACGAACTCGGTGTCGTTGAACGTGATGAGCTGCTCGAGCACGCGCACCGGCCGCTCGCACATGTACGTGAGCTCGCGCTGGTTGAGCTCGGTGGCGCGCTTGTCGATCAGGTTCGACAGGTACAGCAGCGAGCGCTCGCCGACGGGCAGGAAGTGGATGTGCGGGTTCCAGTGGAGCGAGATGACCTCCTGGTTCAGGTTGTCGCTCTCGATCACGACGGCCTTGATGCCGAGCAGCAGGGGCAGCCACCGGTCGATGGTGATGGCCCGGTTGTTTGCGTACTCGTTGCTCTCGACGTAGGCAAACGCGTCCACGGACACGAGCGCGCCGGCGATGACGAGGGCCTCCAGCATCGTCGACGTCTTGTCGTTCACGTCCGTCGCGATGTTGCTGCGGAAGAGCTCGATCGCGCGGTGCCGGTAGTACACGGCGATGTTGCCGTACGAGAGATCGTCGCGCAGATACTGCATGTGCGTGGCCGACAGCGCCAGGAGCGAGTACATCATGAAGTCAAACTCGCAGGCCATGGTCGGCACCTCGTGCGTCCACATGTACACGGACCGCGGGTTGTAGTTGTTTGACAGGCTCTTTGACGTGTTCAAAATGTAGTTCGTCAGCAGCGCGAGCTGCTGCGTCGCGATCGTGTCGTCCATCGCCTGGGCCAGGATCGTGTGCGGGGCCGGGATCGCCGTCAGGTTCGGCGCCGCGCCGTTCGCGTTCTTGGCCGACGTCGTGCCGCCGACGTCGAACGTCGCCGGCGACGAAAACGTCGTGGCCGACGAGCGCGCGGACAGGGCGGACGCGACGGACGTGTTGTTTGGCATCATGCCGGCAAAGTACCGCGCGGCGAGGCCGGGCAGTGCGCCGGGCACTGGCACGGAGATGGCCATTGGCGGGACGGGTGGCCGCGGGGGTCCGAGGAGCGGGATCGACGACGTGCTGAACCCGCCGCGCAGGGACAGGCCGGTGCCATTGTGGTCGGTGTTGCTGTTGTCGCTGATGTTTGTGTCGTCGTCATCGTCGTCGTCGTCGTCGTTGTTATTGTTGTTGTTGTTGCTGCTGCGGTTGTTACTGCCGTGAGCGTCGCTGGAGGATCGGCCGATGGGCACGGCGTGCGCGAGCACGGGCGAGGCGGCGGTCGACCCCGGCATGGCCGAGTACGAGCACAGGACGGAGTGCCGCGTGCAATTGCGGCACTGCGGCCGGAGCTCGTCGCACTTTATCTTGCGACGCTTGCACACGAGGCACCCGTTGCGCGACTTTGTGTGCGGCCGCCGGCTGATGATGGGACTACCCGGTGGTGAGCCCGGCGTGCCGGGCGGCAGAGGCGACAGCGCGCCGGGGGGCGGAGGCAGGTCCTGCATTTGGTACTGGCGGTGGTGCTGGTGGTGCTGGAGGCTGTGGTGATTGCTGTGGTTGTTATTGTGGTGGTCGTCGTGGCGGTTGTCGTCGTTGTCGAGCATCTGTCGCTTCATCGGCCGCGGGTTCGTGATGTCCGACCCATCCGGCTCAAGCGAGGGCAGGCTCGCGGACGCGGATGTCGTCGTGCCGGCGGAGGAGGACGCGGCGGTCGTCGTCGTCGTCGTCGTCGTTGCCGTGACGTGCTGCGAGGCAGCGGCCGAGGACGGCGGCGGAACGGGCACGGGCGGGTTGCGGGTCGCGGAGAGCGGCGACGCGACGACGATGGCGGACAGCGGCGGCGAGTTGCTGGCGGACGAGGACGCGGTGTTGGAGGCCGAGTTGGCGGCCGAGTTCGAGTTCGAGTTCGAGTTCGAGTTCGAGACGGCGGGCGGGTTGTTGGTGTTGATTGACGTGAACCCTTCGCGCTGCACGCCCGACGACATGGCCGGCCTCTGTCTCGAATGCGAACGCGTCCAGAAAGGGTCCTGGCTTTGTTGCTGGAGTCGGCAAAAGTCCAAGAAAACGCGAGTTTTCCGGGCGAGAAGTACGAAGTTCTCGGGTCTAAAAGCGTCGCACAATCGCAGGCCCATTGTCCCACAGGACCAGCCACAGGACGCGACCCGAGCCGGATACGAGCCGGATACGAGCTGGGTGCGAGCCCAGCCCCTCCCCCTTGCGTCACGTGGAGATACTGATGATGACACCCGGGCTTATCTATTTCTATATCTATACTCTCAAAAATGCCACACACATCACTATCATACATACAACTATCTAGCTTATATTCACTGGAGTCAATGGCACACCCGTCTCAAGAAACGCACGCACGTTGCCCAGCACAAGCGTCTCGCCGTTCCTGATCGTGCCGACGGAGAAGCCGCCGTAGTGCGGCTGGACGGTGACGCGGTCGGACTCGAGAAAGAACGGATCGACGTCCGGCTCGTTCTCAAACACGTCGAGGCCGGCGCGGCAGACCTTGCCGGTCGTGATCGCGTGCTTGAGCGCGGCCTCGTCGATGATGGGCCCGCGCGCGGTGTTGACGACGTACACGCCGTCCTTCATGAGCTCGAACTCGCGGAAGGAGATGAGGTGGTGCGTGTCCTTTGTGAGCGGGCAATTGATCGAGAGCACGTCGCACGTCCGCAGGAGCGCGTCCAGCGTCGCGCAGTAGTCTGCCTCGAGCGCGCTCTCGATCTCGGGCGCGACGGGCCGCCGGTTGTAGTATGCGATGTGCATGCCAAAGACGCGCGCCTTGCGGGCGACGTCCTGGCCGATGTCGCCCATGCCGACGATGCCGAGGACCTTGCCCTGGGGATCGTCGAACAAGGGCAGGCCGTCGCGCCAGCGGCCGCTGCGGACCGTCATCTCGGCCATGGACGTGCCGCGCAGCGCGGCGAGGATGAGAAAGACATGCAGGTCGGCGGTGCCGGTGGTGGGGGTTCCGGGCGTGTTCGTGTAGAAGAGCGCGCCGCGGGACTTAAGCCAGGCCGTGTCGACCTTGTCGTAGCCGGCGCCGCCGCCGGCGAACATGGGGCACGGCATGACGGGCGCGAGCAGGTCCTCGTCGAACGGCGCGTAGTGCGTCCAGCCAAAGAGCCAGAAGCAGGCCGAGTACGGCGTCTTGCGGGACGCGCAGGCGGCGGCGATGGCGCGCTTGGTTTCCGGGCGCGTGGTCGGGATGACGTAGTCGATGTCGTATTCTGCCTCGAGCAGGGCGATCTCGGCCAGCGCGTAGCGCGGGCGGCCGATGGCGAGGACGCGTTTGCGTGGCCCCGAGGACGACATGGGTTTTGAGTGGGAGGACGACGACACACCTTACTCTGACGGCGACAGCAGCGCTGAAGAATGACGACGGCGTCAACAGCGCTGAACACGACGACGACAAGAACAAAAAGAACAAGAACAAGAACAAGCAGTGAGTGAGCATATATATGCGATTTGTTAATACAAACAGAGTGACTACATTGCGCTTTGCCGGCGGAAAAGCGCGTTTGCGGAAAACCAGATAGAACGGCGGACATTATATACATGGTGCGCCGCGTCAGCGCCGACATCGGGCTAAGTCGGAAGGAGCATGCAGTGGCATGCGCGAGATGAGTATCAGGGGGCCATGGGTGAGAATGGCATAAAGGCATGACAAGGAAGGACAAGGCAGGACAGAGAGCACTATAGGACGAGAGTACTATGCTACCGTGGTCATGAACCACGAAGAGGGTATGATGTGTGGATGTATCGGATCAGCATGTAGGAGTATGATAGTTGTGTAGTTGGGTATGATCTGATATGATGAACCAGCACAGAATAACGACGCCACCCCGCCCGGCCGCTGGCCCGGAACGGCAGAACGACGATTTGTCGCGTGAGAATGATAATAAACACCACGCCGCCGACGACGACGATCACGATCACTTTTGGCCAACTTAGGAACGGCCCGCGTGGCAAAAGGGACCGCGGCCGTGAGAGCCAACACACACTGACTGTGCAAGAGCGCACATTGTTGGGCCGCAGTGGCGGGGTGCGGCATATCCGTGAGAGTGCGTGCCGGTTGCGGCATATCCGCACAACGCCGCCGCACATGCGCAGGGGCTGGCCGGGTGCTGCTCCCAACAGCCAACAGCCTCACTGCTCACCGCTCACTTTGTCTGTTGGGGACAGACTTGACTTGAATTGAACATCAACTCCGGGATTAAAAAGGGACCGGCCCGGCCCTTTCTGCTCCTCCTCTTCCTCTTCCTTCCTCTTCTTCCTCTCCACGTCTCCCCCCGGTCCCGGTCCTCCCCCTCGTCGTCGTCGTCCCTCACAGAAAGAGCAGAGCACGCACAATGGCCGCAGAAGCTTCCTCGTCCTCCGCCGCGCCCGCAGAGTCCGCCGGATCAGCCCGCCACCGCGCGCCGTCCGCCTCGCCCGTCCGCGGCTCGGCCGCGTCCCAGGCAAAGCAGGCGCCGGCCTCGTTCGTCCACATCTCCGAGCAGCCCTTCACGGTCACGAACTGGTACAGGCACATCAACTGGCTCAACACCTTCCTCGTCGTCATCATCCCCACCGTCGGCTGCACCGCCGCCGTCTTCACGCCCCTCCAGCGCAAGACCGCCATCTGGGCGTTCATCTACTACGCCATGACCGGCATGGGCATCACCGCCGGCTACCACCGCCTCTGGTCCCACCGCTGCTACTCCGCCCGCTTCCCCCTGCGCCTCTTCCTCGCCGCCGTCGGCGGCGGCGCCGTCGAGGGCTCCATCCGCTGGTGGTCCGCCGGCCACAGGGTCCACCACCGCTACACCGACACCGACCGCGACCCCTACTCGGCCCGCAAGGGCTTCCTCTTCTCCCACATCGGCTGGATGGTCCTGCTCAAGAACCCGAAGAAGTCCGGCCGCGTCGACCTCACCGACCTCAACGCCGACCCGATCGTGCGCTTCCAGCACAAGTACTACCCCTTCGTGCTCCTCATCATGGGCTTCCTCTTCCCCATGGCCGTCGCCGGCCTCGGCTGGGGCGACTGGAAGGGCGGTCTGCTCTGGGCCGGCGTCGTCCGCCTCACCGTCGTCCACCACGCCACCTTCTGCGTCAACTCGCTCGCCCACTGGATCGGCGACCAGCCCTTCGACGACCGCCGCACCCCCCGCGACCACGTTCTCACCGCGCTCGTCACCTTCGGCGAGGGCTACCACAACTTCCACCACGAGTTCCCGTCCGACTACAGAAACGCGATCAAGTGGTACCAGTACGACCCCACCAAGTGGGTCATCCGCTTCTGCCGTCTCATCGGACTCGCCTACGACCTCAAGACCTTCTCCCAGAACGCGATCGAGCAGGGCATCGTGCAGCAGCGGCAGAAGAAGCTCGACCGGTGGCGCTCCCGCCTCAACTGGGGCGTGCCCCTCGAGCAGCTTCCCGTCATGGAGTTTGAGGAGTTCCAGGACCAGGCCAAGGCCCGCGCGCTCGTGCTCATCGCTGGCGTTGTCCACGACGTGACCAACTTTGTCGAGCAGCACCCCGGCGGCAAGGCTCTTATCACTTCCGGCATCGGCAAGGACGCGACCGCCATCTTCAACGGCGGCGTCTACGACCACTCGAACGCGGCCCACAACCTGCTTGCCACCATGCGCGTCGGCGTCATCCGCGGCGGCATGGAGGTCGAGGTCTGGAAGATGGCCCAGCGGGAAAACAAGGACTCGAGTCTCAAGAAGGACTCGAACGACAACGAGATCCTCCGCGCCGGAAGCCAGGCAACTCGGATACAGGCACCGTCATTGGGAGCGGGAGCGGCGTAAATTTGTTGATTTTTTTTTTGTCTGTTGCTTATTACTTTTTTTAAATGAATTTTCATGGATCTTCGGGATATACAAAAAACCTCTTCTCTTTTTTTGGCTGACTGCGCCTTTTGTAATGGGATCATGCTTTTTATGTAATGCAGTGACGGCTTGACTCTCTTATGGGATATATATATATATACATGTACACATTATCTAATCGAAACAAAATACGATATAGACTTATATATTTACTGTGGTACTCTCTCTGGCACACTTTCTGGCGCTCCCTCTGTCACATTTTCCAGCACACCCTCTGGCAGACCCTCTGGCACACTCTCCTCCTCTTCTGGAGCATCCACCTTCTCTGCCTGACGAATCACCTGCGCGTTTTCCCACGCCTTGTACCGCTCCAAAAGCACCGTCCGGATGTTGTCCATGCTGGTTTTGACCGACTGCACCGGGTCCCGGTACATCGACGCAGCAGTCTCGATCTGGTTCTTCTTCAACACCCGGTGCAGCGCCGATTTCTCCGTCTGTAGAATATTCAATTCCTTCAGGCACACGTACCAGAGTGTGTGCAGGTCCTCGTAGCCCTTCCGTCGCAGCTCCGGCACCTGCCACGCGCGGCCAGCAGCGCCGTCTTGCACGGCCGACGGCGCCGTCAGCGCATAGTCTGGCGATTTGAAGAACTGGTACAGCGGGTGGTCATCCGGCGTAACAATCGTCGACGGCGCGGGCGTAATCGGCGGACGTGGTTGCAGGCCGAAATGTTCTGTGACGACGGGACCGGTCAGTCGTCGCACAGTCGGCTTTGACAGGCCCCTGCGGCCCTTGGCCTGTGTCGACGCGCTCCGACGAGCCTGTTGCAGCTGTGCGCGTGAGGCAGTGGACGCAATCCTGCAGGCGGAAGAGAGTCGGTGCGGGCACTGCATTGTCGCGGTTGTGTGTGGGTGCAGGGGAATTGATTGCAGTTTGTTGGGCAAACGGCTCGAAATTTTCGTGATGCGCTCTCGAGTTCCGGACGACCAAAGTAGAAGTGTGCCACTGAGCGTTGCCCTGGCACCCAAAGCTGACATTTGTAAGGGCGGCGTACGCACCCAAACCAGAAGTTCCCAAACACGCTTCTTCTGCGCGTTGCGTCCTCTCCTCTTGCTTCCTCACCTCTTCCTCCTCCTCCTCCTCCTCCGCCGCGTCCCGTCTAACCGCATCGATTTGCCTGCATGTCGTTTTTCCATCCGTCCTCCCACCCGCTCAACCCGTTCGGCATTGCGTCCTCGCCCATCGCCGGTGCGAACCAACCAGGTTCGTCCCAGCAGCACCCGCACCCGCACCCGCACCAACACCCGCAGCACCAGCACCAGCGCATGCTCTCCCGCCCGCCTCCTCTCGCGCACTTTTCACCGGCAGGCTTTCTTCCCATGCCGCTCGCACCGCATCCGTCGTCCGCCGGCCACGCTCCGCCGCCCTCGCCCGTGCGCAACTCCCGATCCGCGTCGTCCGCGTCGCCGTCTCCCGTGCGGCGTGGCGACGACGTCTTCTTTCTTCGCCGCGCGGCCGCGGCGCTGCCGAATGCGTCGTCCTCGTCGCGACCGTCGTCCTCGTTCTCGTCGCCGTCGAGATCGAATGGCCGGGGTGGCGGGCAGGCGTCGCTGGGACATGTCCAGTCCTCGGCGTCGACAAAGCAAAAGATCTACGTGCGCACGGTCGACGAACAGTTCGCTCTGCCCTTGGCGAAAGCCGAGACGAATGATGTAAACTTTTTTGCTACATTCACGCCCTGTGTCATATCGTCATCTTTCTTGTCTGTGACTGAACGTTATTAACAAGCATTTTTGTCTCCTCTAGGGTCTCGCGCTGCTGCTCTCCCGCATTTATTCCCCGTCTCTTCTGGACCGCATCCAGATCAGATACGACACCACCCAGCTTGATTTCAAGGGAAACCCTGTCGGACCCATCTCGGGCGGTGCTGTCATATACCCCGAATACTGGGAGTCCCTCGTCGAAGACGGCATGCGCATCGTCGCCGACGTCATGCCCGAGCCGATCTTCGACCGATCGGGTTTCAAGAAGCGGTTCGATGGTCATTCCGTCCCCACTGGTACGACGGCACCGACTACTGCGGCGGCAGTGAAGGTTCCTGCTGACGGAGCCTCATTGACCGCAGCAACCTCGTCTGTTCTGAAAATCGCGACGAATGCGGCGGTTGCTGGGTCGGATGAGAAGAAAGAGAACGTGGGAGTCAAGGTGAGCGCGGACCGTCCGCGTACGTACTCGTCCGCGGCAGCGTCGGCCAAGCAGCCCTTGGGCGTGAACACGAACTTCGCGAACAACGGGAGCTCGCGAGCAGCGTACACGCGCGTCACCGTCATGCCCGAGGACACCTCGTTGCAGAAGCATCTTGGGTCCTACATCCCCGGCCACATGTCCGCGTTGTCTCCCGCCGAGGCGGCCTTGAAGTCCGTGACGGATCCGTACGGCCTAACCTACCAGGCCTGCATCACCTTGCTCGCGCCGCTGCTGCCCGAGCGCCGGCGCTTGACGCATCCGCGGCTCAGTCCGAACATCGTAACGATCAGACCGTGCCACGAGAACACGCTGTGGATCTTTTGCGTCGTGCAGCGCACACTGCATCCGGTTACGGTCCGCGCGTTCGAAACAATCGACATCGAGGAACTCGTCCTTCACGTCGTGCCTCGCGCGATCGGAAAGGAGCACGCGGTCGTCCTGTGGCGGAACATGAAGTTCGGCGGCGAAGGCCTCGCTCAGGCCAAGTACAACGCGAAGAAGGACACGAGGGGCACCGGCGGACGAGTCATGTGGAAGAAAAACTTGGCCGTGCTTGCTGTCAAGAACGCCGAAGTCTTTGTCGTTGTGTACGAGAGCGGCGTGGCGCCCGCGGCGTTGCCGGCCGCGCCGGTGGCCTCATCTGCGATTGTCGCCGCGAAGGCAGCAATCAGGCATGTGGATCATGAGGACACGGAAAGCTCGGTTTACGAGGACGAGAACGAATCTGGGTCCGACGAAAGCTCCGGTGTCGACAACGACCAGGATCACGACGATGAGTCGGAGGAGGACGATATTGAAATCAAAATTGAGTCTAGCAGTGACACCGAGGCTGAGTACAATATCTCCCTATACGACGAGCGCAGCCATGAGAAGAGCATTGAACGATCCATCCACTCGCAGAAGTCGTCTCGGGCGGATTCAGCATTGTCGTTTGCGTCCTCTTCCCTCCATGAGTTGTCGCTATCTTGAAAGCTTCAGGACAGTGGTACCGACCACGCCGAGAATGATAACGAGCTAGGCCCGAGACCCGGCGCGAAAGATCCGATGCCGAAGCAGTCCCATGCTCCCGTGTGACTTCGAACCCATTCCGTGTGTTGTTTTAGTCGCTTTGGCATATATTTTATTTCTTTTTTTTTTCTGCCTGGTATTGAACTTTCATTTAGTTCATGTCTTGCTTTGATATACGGGCAGTCGGTCTATTTTCTCGAACGAATGTGTGCTTGCTATTTATGACTTTTTATGGGAGGATAAGGTCGAGACAAATTTTTAATGGGCTGCGATTAACTAGAATACGGGAGTTATCGTGAGTCTATATGCATTTTATGGCTATTTCCCGGTTATACGGTGTTATTTTTTAAGAAAATAAAGATGAACCAAACATATTTTGTTTGTGACTTGTAGTTGGATGTTTGAACACGGTTAGCCGAAGTGCCGCACGCGAACGTGGAGTAAATCTTGACTCCCATCTCAAGCCATCCCCGGCTCGCACAATCACCACCGAGCAAATCCCAGCCCCATTTTCGACGGCGATTCCGATCGCCGCGAGGATCGGGACGGCCGCGACAGGACACCGCGAGACATTATGCAGCGGGTGATATACGAGTCGTCGCTGGCGCCGCCGGACTCGGCGCCGGAGAAGGCCGTGTTCGCGGAGTATTTCCATCAGTTTGATTGCTTCAAGGTGCACAAGAACTCGAATACGGAGAAGATGACCCAATATACGCGGCCACTTGCGGCGATGGCGAGAGACCATGTAGGCGGGGTTAGTGTGCAGCAGGGCGACATTCAACTGGTTTTCTTTGACGACTCGGACGAGGAAGAGGATATAGTACAGGACGGCCATGGCAATCTCAAGCAGCTATGGATTGCGCGCGACAAGTGCGAGAGCGCGTACGGCCTCTTGTCTTTGGTTTGTTCTCTTCTGTTTGCTTCTTTTCGATACCGTTCTCTCGTGCTAATGAAATCGAGTTTGCAGAGACAAGCGCACGCATTGAATCGAGACATGCCCCGCTCCTCCTGCGTTTCCATTGCGCTCGCGAAATCACGGGTTGCCGCGGCTGCTGGAATGCACAGGTGGGCTCTCCGCGACGCCATGGAGGCTATCTATATGGATCCACGCGTTGCTCACGTAAGTTCTTCTGAGAGAGCTCAGGCAGGCACGGCTTTAGGAAACTGACTGTTTGCGAATTTACAGCCCTACTTGATAGCGGCATTGGCAATGAATCATCTGGACATGTACCCAGATGGGAATGAAATTCTCAAGAGAGGACGTGCCGATGGCTCGCCGTCTGATCCATATGTATACTTGTCTCTTGCATATTTACGACCCGCCTTCATGCTGTCCTGCTAACATTTAACTTGACAGTATATTAGGCTCCTGAACGAGACAGGTGAGGATGACTTTTTTGACGACGATGCACTGTACGACACAGATTACGATTACCTCCCAAAGACAGCCCATACGACCGTTTCCGTTGACCCGGTCAATGTGCTTCCCTGCGAAATCATGGCACTTATACTTTCGTATCTGCCATACAAGCAGCGGTATGTATTGCAGGGCGTTAGTAAATCGTGGAAGAAGGCAGTGGAAAGCACATGGAGCATGTGCGATTCCATCGATTTCACTGGCTGCCAGTGGCGGGTCACGTTCGAGGTGTTCACGGACGCCATCAGGCGAGCCGGCCGGCGTCTGCGGGAGGTGACCGTCGGGAACGTCGTCATGTCCGACGTGAACCGGGTCGCGCGATATATCATTATCGAGGACAAGCTCGTGCGGGTCCGCGTGCTGCGGTTCCTGCAGCCGTCCTCGATATGGTCCGTCGACGACAAGCTGGTCGACTCGCTGCTCAGACGCAACTTTGGGAATCTCGAGGTCCTCCAGGTCCGCATCGTTGACAGCGGTGCCGTGGCCGAGATGTTTGCTACCGGCGTGTTTCCGCAGTTGCGCGTGC
This sequence comes from Lipomyces sp. NRRL Y-27488, assembly GCA_030556275.1. Classification (NCBI taxonomy): domain Eukaryota; kingdom Fungi; phylum Ascomycota; class Lipomycetes; order Lipomycetales; family Lipomycetaceae; genus Lipomyces; species Lipomyces sp. NRRL Y-27488. The sequence goes on from JAKTPS010000099.1 coordinate 15,587, forward strand.
TGGAAATGACGGCGCCGTATGGCATCCGCGCCTACAAATACGTCGAGACGTTCCTGACCGCGCGCCCGTCGTACGCGCCGCAGATGTCGCTGCGGGCCTTGCGGATCGGCGGCCCGATGCCGTATACGGAGCACTACCCGTACGCGCAGCGATCCCTGCGCACGCGGGTCGGCGAGAAGAGCTTGAAACGGCTTCTGGGGATCGTTCCCATGCTGGAAGAGTTTAGCTGCATCATGGTGGAGGTTGTCGATGGAGCGCTGGAAGAATTGGACACATTGCACACGGACGAAACGTCCACGGACTTTAACCTTCGCCTGTTAGTTCCCAATCTGAAAATCATTGATGCCAGCTGGTCTACTTTTTTCCACAGCGTCGGCGTCCCGTCCACGTGCGAGATTCTGAACTTCAATTTCAGCAACCAGTGGCCCGGCGCGGTCGGTTCGGGCGTGCGGGACTACCGCAACCTGAGGTATCTCGGCTGGGCCCGGTTTGGATGTAATCAGAGCGACGCCTTGGTGCTCGACGCGCTCGTGGAGCGCTGTGACCCGCACAAATTGCAGGGCTTGAACTTGCACGGCCAGCGCGTAATCGACTACGTGCGCGACATGCGGGAAATCTTTCTCAGCAGCTCCTTCCAGCCCGGCACGCGCGCAAGAGCACTCATGAATCTGGAGCCGTCTGCGTCCGATACGGGTTCGGAGTCTTCATCGGCGTCGTCGTCGTCGTCGCCGCCGCGGATTAGGAATGTGACCTTCCTTGGCGCCATAACAGAGGTATTTCCGAACTTGCGAATGCTGGCACTGGGGTTCAACGATACATTGAGTGATGCTGCTATGAAACATCTGGAGCGCCTTGATAAGCTGGAGTTTCTTGATATTGCTTGCACGACGGCTACAACGAGTGGCCTGCTCTCGTTGTTGTTCAAGAAGACATTTTCGGAGTCGCTCATAAGTGACTTCCTTGAGGCCGTCGACCGTCACGAGGTTGAGAATGCAAAGAAGCTGTTCGACGAGCTTCTGCCGAGCTCGCTTGCGAGGCCGACCATCAGAACCGTCGTGGTGCGCGGATGCAAAGGCATAGCGTCGGCACGACTGGGGGGGCCGCTTCGCGAGCGCTTCGGTGTTTCCCTGCGAAACGAGTGGGACTACAGCGGCGGGCTCAAGCCGCGCCCCGGTGATCCTGGAGAATGGCTCGTTGGTAATCCCCATGAAAAGTTGCCCGCCTGGAGTCAGGAGACGCCGCGGTCTTTTGGGTTTTATGGTGAGGCTTCGGATATGGATACATGGTAGGCCTGATCATTTAGTTTAATGCAATTTGTCGTTTTTGTTGCCATGCTGTTATATGTGGCGTATCATTTGGTTTTATTATGCATTTTTTGTTTCCAATCGGTTAACCCCACTTGCACCCCCACAATTTTAAACCTCCCAATTTCAGGGATAATCGGCGGCTGGCCTGGCGCGGAGTCGACAACTAGAAATGAAAATGTCGGCCATAAAGCAATTGCCATTGCAATTGCATTATATAGACATACCGGCCTATTGCATTTTGTCGGGGAGCGGCACCTAGACATTCAATGCGCGAAATATCAGCTGCAGAGCTCGCGCACCATCGGTCCGCAAAGTCATGCTGGGTCGTAATCCACGGCAAGGTCTACGACGTCACGAGCTTCCTGCCCGACCATCCCGGCGGCAAGCGCTCGATTCTCACGCGCGCCGGGAAGGACGCGACGAAGGACTTTGACCCGATCCATCCGCCGGGCACATTGGAAGGCGCACTCAAGGACGGCGTGACTGTTGTCGGTGTGGCGGGTTCTGTTATCAGCGAACGGGATAAGAAAAGCTCGATAGCAGCGGCCACTAGTACGAAAACTGTTAAGGAGACTCCAGCGGACATGATCAATCTTGCTGATTTTGAAGATCACGCGCGAAGGACACTTTCCGTCAAGGCGTGGGCGTACTACTTTTCTGCGGCGGACGACTTGCGGACAAAGAATTACAACAACGAGATCTTTTCCCGGGTTCTTTTCCGGCCGCGGATATTCAGAAATGTCACGAGGGTCGACACCACCTCTCCCATGCTCGGCGGTGCGATCACGACGTCCTTGCCGGTTTTCATCTCGCCGGCCGCTCTGGCCCGGCTCGCCCATCCCGACGGCGAAAAGGCCATCGCACGCGCAGCCGGACGGCAGGGGATTTTGCAGATGATCTCCAACAATGCGTCCCTGACCTACACCGACATCGTCTCCTCTGCTTCTCCGGACAAGTGCCAGCCGTTCGCGTTCCAGCTGTACGTGCAGAACGACCGGAGGAAGAGCGAGAAGCAGTTGGCCGACGTGGTTGCCGCCGGATGCGCCGCCGTCGTGCTGACTCTCGACGCGCCGACGCCCGGAAAGCGTGAACTGGACGAGCGAGTTGCTCGACAGGAGGCGCGCGAGAGTGGCATTGACGACGGCGACGACGCCGGCGCTGAGCCGCTGTCGGCGAGCTCCGGCCGGGGCGGCAAAGCAGAGACGGGTGGTGGTGTCGGAAGAGCACTCTTTCAAGGAACTTCTGCAGATTTGGAATGGAAGGATTTGATCTGGCTGCGAGATCTCCTTCCGCCGAGTGTCAAAATCATACTAAAGGGCCTCCAGACGGTCGAAGATGTGGTTCTCGCAACCGAACAGCGACACCCCGTTACTGGCTCCTCGCTGGTCGACGGCGTCATTATCTCGAATCACGGCGGCCGCGGCCTCGAAGACGCGCCGCCTCCGCTGCTTGTTCTGGCCGAACTCCGACTCTATGCCCCGCAGGTCTTTTCTGGGTCTCTGGAGATCTACATCGACGGCGGCATAAAACGGGGCACGGATGTCGTGAAGGCCCTCTGTCTCGGCGCGACGCAGGTTGGCATTGGTAGGGCTGCCTTGTATGGACTCGCGGGCGGCTTTGGCGAAGAAGGCGTTTTCAGGACCTTGCAAAGTATGTTTCGCTTCCGCTGGTACCGACGAAATATACTGACCATGTGAATATAGTCCTGCGAGAAGAAATCGAGACTGCAATGCGTCTTTTGGGAGTTACGTCGCTCGACCAGTTAGGACTAAGGAATGTAAGTGTAAAATTTCAAGATTTTGTTGAAGAAATCATTGGCGGCAGTATGAAGTGGATGTTAATGTCATTGCAGGTAAACACAAGGCAGTTGGATAGTCTTGTAGGACCGAGTCCTGATGTACCGGAGGCGGCAGGAAAGAGGTTTGCGAAGGCGAAGTTGTAGACTGTGGCTAGAATTTTGATAGCATTATGGTGGGAGCCAGCTCCGGCTTGTTCGTGTGGCATTGTCTGGTGAATGACAAGTATGATGCAAATTATGGCAAGGGACTGGATTATTGGATTGAATCCTTTGAAGTATAAGTGAAATCGTGGTTATTGCTAGCTTTGCCACGTCGTCCCATTTTGAATCAAAATTAAAAGCTTGAACAGGGCCAATCATGATTTTGTATAACACGTTTGCACTGTGGAGAATAGTTTAGTCAACCTACTGCGATCCAAAGCATAGTGACAAACTTTCATGTTGAGTGCCGAAGTCCCATATGAGCTGTCACGGGGAATTCTGTTGTTTGCACGGCATAGTCTAGAATTATTAGAAACTAGCTCTGAATTGCACAAACCGAATGTCCATATGATTATAGATTAATAAATACATTTCACAGCCCTATATACAAGACCAGTGAGCTGGCCGCTTGACCCTTCTTCACACCCCCAGAGGTCGAGTTGGGACGATAACCGAGAAAAACGCGGGGGGCCAATTTTGGAGACCTGGGAGTTTGGTTAGCCGAGGGTGAATTATCGACCTTTTAACCATCGACGGAGATTTCTTTTCCGTGCTTTCTTCTTCCATAGAAACTTCCTTCTAACTACTAGTACATATCTATCCGTTTGCGTCGCAACAATCTTTGAAAGCGATGGTCGGTCCACCAGAGCAGAAGTCGAAGATCGCACAGCATGATGACGAGGACGATGATCTCGACGATCTCGACGGTATAGCTCACCATTTCTCTTTCCACCACCCCCACCAGCCTCCCGTTTATGGTAACCGGTGATGCTGACGTGCACATACTGCTTCTAGATCTACTTGACGAGTTCACAGTCGCAAGTCCATCGCAGGCTGGACTCGATTCCGCAGGCAACACCGTCTCGCCCCCACCGACACTCTCGTCAGCGTCGAATGCGAAATCTGCAAACACTCCCCTGCCAGGGACCGCGTCCTTTCTAGCGTCGGGGCAGCCGACGTCGTCTACAGCGCCGGAAGCTACCGGGCCGGTATTGTCGTCGTCGTCATTGTCGTCGAAGTCGAAACCCAAAAGTGAAGAGGGCACTGAGAGACGTGACGCGACCGGCGCTGTCGCGGGTGAAGGTGCCGCGGGTAATGATGCGGAGGAGGCAGAGGAAGAGTTTGCGCGGCAGCTTGAGCTCGGGATAGAGAAGCTTCTCGCCGACATTACCGAGAACTCAGACACGAAGGATCAATTCGAGCAACTGATACAGGGCATCAACAAGTTCACTTCCGGCGAGGAGGACAGCGAGGAGGTGCTAGCGGACTCGAAAAACGAGGAGGCGACGACCGCAGGAAAGCCTGGCGGTGCAGCAGCTGCTTCCTCCAAATCGAAAAGCTCGCGGAAAAAGAAGAGCGCGGCAAGCAAAGCGAAGAAGGCAGAGTCGTTGCAGGATACGATTGCGAAGACGATGGAGCGGATGAAAGAGTCCGGTCAGAAAGTCGACAGGGAGGTCGGTACGTCGGCCGGCGCCCGAAATGGACCGGGCGGCAGTGGAGTGCTTGGGGACGTCGCAGACGACGACGACGACTTCCTGGCAGCGATGATGCGACAACTCGAACAGTCCGCCGGCGCAGGCGGTCTCGGCGGCGCCGGCGGCACGGACGAGGACCTGACGCGCATGCTCGCGGGCATGATGGAGCAGCTGACGTCAAGAGAGATTTTGTACGAGCCCATGAAGGAGCTCGACGACAAGTACGGGGACTGGCTCGCGCAGAACCGCGCGACCATTTCCGCGGCTGATGCGACGCGGTACGACAAGCAGCGCGTCGTCGTGCGCGAGATCGTCCAACGGTTCGAGCGGCCGGGCTACAGTGACGACAGCGAGGTCGACCGGGGCTACATCGTCGAGCGCATGCAGATCATGCAGGAGAGCGGGTCGCCTCCGGCTGATATCATGGGCGAGCTTGGTCCTGGAGGAATGGACTTTGGCATGGGCGGTTTGGCGCCGGATCTGGACAGCAATTGTGCTACACAGTAGTACCGGTATGATATATACATGTACAGTACATATACTTGGGAATCGAAACCAAAAGAGAAAACAAATTAGAACATCTTGCGCGCGACGCCTACCGAGACACGATATCACATGGCGAAGTCTTTATCGTCCGCAAAATCTAGAAACCGATTTACCAGCTCAGTTGGTATGCTCTTCTCTGCGTCTGAGAACGCTCTTCCTCTTTAGCAAGTAGCCTATTCAACCCGAGTTCCTCGACCTCAAACGCCTCTATCTCATCATATATGGCATACTGGTCGAATGAGTAACAACGTTGGATATTGTTCCTGGCCAGAAAATGAGATTGATAAGTCACCCGAAATATGTTTCACGGTCAAAAGATGCAGCAGGAAAGGAAACAGCGAGCAGCTCACAGCCTTAATATAAAGCCCTTTCATTACTGCTAACATTATTATGCCCACATTTCCTGCCCAATCGTCGGCAATGCAATAGAATGTGGATCATGTGAAGATGTCGGGGCCAGCGTCGACGTCGCACCCTAACCCTCGAGGCTGATGCGGCGGTCTCGGCTGCGTTGGGTTTGGCAATTCAGTGTGCGTGCAGTTAATCAGTCGTGGGCCAGACCTCGACTGTTCGACTCTCTTCCTGTTTCCTTTCCCCTTTCCAGGCAATGGCCGAATCACTGTCAAAGATAACGGCAGTCCTCGAGCAAGCAAAAGAGATGACTATAGAAGCCGCGAACTCGGCCAGAACCGCAGGCACACTCGGTGAGAATGGCGTGTTCCGGCCGCGTGATGTGAAGCGGTTCTTGAATTCGCGGTACGAGAAGGAGAAGCTCGCAGGCATGAAGGCGATAGCTACTGTGGGTTACACTTTGGTGCCTTACTTCGTCATGTACGCAATTGACTTACTAACTGCCTTTCTAGATGATGTCTCGAGGCGAAGACGCGACCGAGTACTTCCCCGAGATTGTCAAGAACTCCGCCGCGCAGACGCTCGAAGTGCGAAAGCTCGTGTACATCTACCTCCTGCGCTACGCAGAACGCGAATCCGACCTCGCGCTTCTGTCAATCAATGCAATCCAAAAGTCTCTCGGCGACCAAAATCCGCAGATTCGTGCCATGGCCGTAAAGGTCCTTTCTGGAATCAAGGTCCCGTCCATCGCTCCTATTATCCTTCTTGCAATCCGCAAGTCCATCGTCGACATGTCTGCCATTGTGCGTCGCGCGTCGGCGGTTGCGATTGGCAATGCATACGAGTTGGACAAGTCAAATCTAGAGGTCCTGGTGGCTTACCTGGCGACGCTGCTTGGTGACAAGAGTTTCTACGTGGTCGGATCAGCAGTGCAGACGTTTTTGAAAGTTTGCCCGGATAGGCTTGATATGCTGCATTCAAATTGTCGGCGATATTGCGGAATGCTGGCTGATATCGAGGAGTGGGGCCAGGTTTGCGTCCTGGATGTGCTCACTAGATATGTCAGAGTCTACGTATCCAAGGGCCGTATGGAGAGGAAATCAAAAAAGAGCACTTCCAAGTTTTATTCAGATGACGAGGACAGTAGCAACGAAGATGGTGACGCAGAAGAAGAGGAATTTGTCATTGATTCGGATCTCGAGCGTCTGCTGGCTGCTACAAAGCCTTTGCTGCAGAGCAGAAATAGCGCGGTCGTGATGGCTGTTGTCAATTTGTTCAGCTCACTAGTACCGGAGGCTGATTTATCGTTTTTGGGTCCTCCGTTAGTGCGATTGCTCGCACAACCGCCCGAGCTGCAGTATGTCGTTATGACAAACATCGTCGTTCTAGCTATTACCAGTCGAGACTTATTCGCACCATTCCTAAAGTATTTCTACGTCTTACCTTCCGATACGCCAGAGATCTCAAAGCTGAAGATTGAAGTGCTGACGCTCTCCTGCTCCGAAGAAAATATATCGGAGGTTTTGTCTGAATTACAATACTACGCTAGTTCATCCGATTCTTTTATGGTTGCAGAGGCTATCCGGGCCATTGGTCGCATCGCGCAATTGTCAAGTGTCATCGCTCGCCGGTGTTTACGATGGCTGCTGAAGCAAGTCCATTCGACCAACCACGTACTTGTCGGCGAGTCTCTTACTGTCGTGCGGTATATTATCCAGCTTTCGCCGCGTGACCACATCAAGACCGTTGCACGCCTTTCGGCCGCACTTGAGACAGCCAAAGTGCCCCTCGCGCGTGCCAGTATTGTATGGCTCGTTGGTGAGTTTGCAGGACTTGCTCAGCATATCGCGCCGGACGTGCTGCGAAAGTGCGCGAAGACATTTGCGGATGAAGATGAAGGCACCCGACTGCAGATCGTGCTTCTCGCAGCGAAAGTCTACTCCTATTATATCGAGGACAGGCCCATACCTTCTGAGCAAGACGAGGGTATTGACGCCCAACAGGATGAGCTCGAGCCAACGATAAAGCCACCAGCGGATGCGATGGATCTATTATTCGATTACGTCATGCTAATGGCACGTTATGATACGTCCTACGACCTGCGAGATCGAGCTCGATTGTACAAAGCTGTCCTGTCTGCGCCAGGTGCGCCTCTAGCCAAGCTCCTACTGCAGGCACCGAAGCCGTCTCCGCATGCACCGTCGCCATCGCAGGGCAAAGAAAGATTTTTAATTGGAAGCACGCAGATGCTCGTTCGCGGTGCGGTGGCTGGAGAGCGACCATTACCGCCATGGTCGGCGGAGACTCCTGACGCAAGTATTAGAGACCCCGTGACTCATAACGACGACGAGAGTGAAAAGGAGAACGGCACACTCGCACGAAAAATTATTGCCTCGACGTCGTCAGGGAAAAAGAGCAGAAAGACGAAGAAATCAAAGAAAGTCTCTCCGAAGACTTCGAAGATTGCGGCACCTTTGCCCGCAAAGAGGGCAGTTGTTAAAACTAAGAAGAAAACGGAAGACGATTATCATACAACTTTGGATGAGTTTTTTGGAGAACCTGCCGCCCCAAGTGCGGCAGACGAGGAGGAAGAGGAAGAAGAAGAGGAAGCAGAAGAGGAAGAAGAAGAGGAAGAGGAAGTGGAAGTAGAAGAGGAGGAAGAAGACGACGAAGATGATGACGACGAAGATGATGATGACGAAGACGACGAAGACGAAGACGAAAGCAGTGCAAGTGAAGTTGAGGTTGTAGTGGAAGTCACTGACGATGATGAGAGTAGTGAAGATGATGAGGGAGAAGTTGAGGACGATGTTGATGACAGCACTAGCCGGACATTGTTGCATGGTCGTTGAATTATAATATTATTGCGCTCATGAGTTGGGATTAATTAACTTGCATTATTACGACTAGATCAATGTTGTTTCATTTTCCTTTCAGCAGTAAGTAACATGCCACAAACCGGACACTGTAATTGCAAACAATTTGGAATCGATAAGTTGTTGTGAGTCATAAAAAATACAAAAATTAGTCGATCTCATTTTAGCTATGGCGTGCTCTATGCACTATGAAATCTTAAATTGAATTTCGGTTCGGCATTTGGTGGTTTATATCATATCCCTATTCGGGAAACTCCTGATATATCTGCGCTACTCCCGGTCAGAGGTCAAGAGGACACCGCAATGATCGAGTAAAATACTAGGACAGTTTCCATGATGGGCGAGAACGTTCAATCTTTACAGATCAGTTGCCAACAGACTCGTTTTGAGTTTAAAGAAGATACCGCATCCAGGGATATCGAGGTTCATGGTCTTTGTATCGCCATTCAGCAACAGCAACAACAAGCTCAGCAAAAGTCAGTTCGAAAGTCAGCTTCGCGCGGGAATTCAATTGATATACTAGAACAGGCGGATCTCTTGCTAAAAAGCGGAGGCAGATATGGTCTTGTCGGTCGGAACGGTAGCGGCAAGAGCACGCTTTTGCGTGCTCTCTCAACGAGCTGTATTCCGTCTGTGTCCGGGAACTTGAAAATCACTTATATCGACCAGACAGGCGAGATTGGCGACTTGAATTATCATCGTCATGATCAGCAGAGACAGAATACGACGGTCTTGGAATACGTTCTTTCGCATGACGCGTATAGGAACGAAATATCTAGCCGTCATGCATTGCTCTCGAGTGCCCTTATTGGAAACGAAGCTGATTCTTTTGATACAACTTCTGCAGTTGTGCGTGCCATGAGGCGAATTCGCTATGAAGAGCTAGTGAAACAGTTACGATACGCCGAGAAGATGGCCGCCGTGAGAAGTCGCGCAAGGGGCTTGCAGGCTAGAAAGGAGCTCATCGAGATGGAGAAAAAAGTTCAGGAAGCCGACATACTATTGTCATCCAATCCATCTGCCGAGGACGATCATAGCAAGGATCTCGATGATGCAACTACTCTCCACGCCACATTGCAAGAGGAACTCGACACATTCGAAGTAAATGACCTTCAATTGCAGGCACGCCGAGTTTTATCTGGGCTTGGCTTCACGCCGGAGCAGATGGACCAGGACTGCACTACACTTTCTGGAGGATGGACCATGAGGTTGCTTCTTGGCTCCTCATTGGTACAGACTTCTGACGTACTTATTCTTGATGAACCTACAAATTATCTGGATCTGTTAGGGATACTGTGGCTGCAGAATTTCTTGGAGACGTCTCTTGGTGATGAGGTCACCCTTATTATCGTCACACATGACCGCTCTTTTATGAATAGCGTTTGCGACGAAACTATTCTCTTGTCAGATAAATCGCTTAAATACTTTCACGGTACGCTGGACGAGTACTACGAGGATTTTGAGGCACGACGAGTAAATATTTTGCGCATGAAAGAGGCCCAAGACCGGCAAATTGCTCACATGGAAAAGACAATTCAGAACAACATTTCCCAGGGCAAGAAGGCAGGTGACGACAACAAGCTCCGGCAAGCCAAGTCCAGACAGAAAAAGATCGAAGACAGGATGGGCATGCAGGCTAATGCCCGAGGCGGCAGATTCAAGCTTAGCAAGGATATGCCTGGATGGCATGATAATAAGCGTCCGGACTTGGTGCTGCTGGAGGTAGAGAGGGAGACGAAGATAAAGTTCCCGGAGGCGGCAGAGCTGAGGTTTCCCGGAGCCCTACTGGGTCTTGAGCACGTCTCGTTTGGATACAAAAATACCAAACCCGGCATTTCTGGTGAGCTCTTGCGAGATATTAATCTATCTGTACATTTTGGAGATCGCGTGGGTATTGTTGGACTGAACGGTTGCGGCAAGTCAACACTTCTGAAACTTATCATGGGCGAAGTGCGTCCGACATCGGGTACGATCCACAAGCACCCGCGTTTGAAGGTGGGGTACTACTCTCAGCTTTCCGTGGAGTCGCTTCAGAAATTGGGCAAGTCTGAGCACGCGAGCACCACAACGGCACTGTCGTTACTGCTCGAACGATCCGAGGGCGGATTAACCGAAAACGATTGTTTTCAGATACTAGGAATGATGGGACTTCCGGGACCTCTTGCTTCTACTGTCCCGATCGCAAAGCTATCAGGCGGCCAACTGGTTCGCGTTGCGTTTTCACTCGTTCTCTGGCAACGGCCGCATCTCATGATCCTAGATGAGATCAGCACGCACTTGGATTTCCACACAGTCACAGCTCTTAGTGACGCTTTGGATGAGTATTCAGGCGCTTTGATTATTGTTTCACATGATCGCTCTCTTGTCAAGAAGGTTGTCGAAGCGCGCGAGCCGGAGGCTGGGCAGACAGTCCCTGGCCAGGATGATGCGCCTACAGAGAGAAGATCGCAGCAGCATCAGGTTGAACCCACTCGCGGTGTGTATAGACTTTTGAATGGTACGCTAAAACTACAGAAGAATGGCATGGATCAGTTCGAGAGGAACGTTGCGAAGAGTCTTCGTGTATAGTAATATTTCGGTGTTCATAGGGAGTGTTCATAGATCATATTGTGTTAATGTTGCTACCACATCATTCTGACTTCTCTGTCGCTGTTCACTTGAATATCGGCTTCTCTAACTTCCACGCTCAATGTTCACAGAGTATGCCAGTTAACGCCGACGGAGTGGATCCGCCGGCATATTTCTAGTGCTGACTCGGAAATGCCGAGAAGCGCCGATATATTCGTATATCAAGCGAATGCTACTCTTAATATCAAATTGGGCGCCAAGTTCTTTTAGTAGACCAAGCTTGCGTCGCTTCTGCAAGGCCACTAGTTATTTGACGAATTGGGGCAATGTAGTAGTTGTCACGCTATTGCTACATACGATCGTCTTTGCCGATGATATCATTTCAAACATCACGATAAGTTTCCCTTGATCCAAAGGCTGCAGCGGCGCAGTTTGCAATATTTCCTTCTTAGCCAGGCTGACAAACCATCTCGAATCAACAAAATTCGTATTCGTTCTTGAGTTTTGAAGCGACGGCCCAGAGGCGATGGTTTGCAGTGAAAAGTTGCATTAATTATTTTTCTCAAACACGGGCTTCTATTATCAAAAATACAACGCCGTGACGGAGATTGCAGCTATCACCCGGGACAAGTCGCTTAAAGCAAATGATCTCTGCAAGAAGGTGTTGGCCACAGCCTATCTCTCATGACTCAGCTGGATTGTAATTGCATGTCCAGCCAAAATATAATTTAGGGGTCATGACTCCATACAATTTGATTTTCGGACATTTTGTGACCTAGATTCTGGGAAAATCATAATCCAGTCGCAAATGGAGGTAAAGTTGCAATTTCGAATTGTAATTACCCCTAAGTCAAGTAAGACCGCATTTTCTCACCTTTAATGCGAACAAGATTAGGATTGACGGGTGCGATGGACAGCGTATGGAGGACCTATGTGAGTCTGCTGCAGGTCGAGCAGTAGGTAGTTCGTGTACAGTTCTAGTAGCCCAACGTACTTCAAAACAAACTCAGTTATTCTGAATCAACCAACGACCTAAAGAAACCTTTCCAGCTGAGTCTTGACAATCACAATTAGCTGATATCCTCCACGAAAGGTGAAGGTTTAAAGTCTATAAGCTCAAACTCACGACTTGCGTTGTTGGTATCCGATGTTCAGTCAAGTTAAACACGCTCTCCTTCATGTTCCGGATTGTTAAGGAAGTGTCGCCCGCACAGCAAAAATCCCACCGCGGAGTAACCATCACGAGAACAGAGAACAGACTAGAGAGACAAGGTGAATGGAATGGATCCCGGGCGATAGGGAATGCCTATCACTGGCCGGGATATCCGAATTTGGCATTCTGCTACATAACAAGAGTGAGCAGCTGTCATGCGGATCTTTAGTTAGCTGAATACGACCGCAGCAGAGGGCCAGCAAGGAAGGGGCAAATTATTAAGCGAAATTCTGTGTCAGATAAACTGCGGGTCAAAACACCGCTTTGGCCTCATACTATCTGTGCCGCACATGACGACGCTAAATCAGCACTCGAGTATCAGGCACCTTATCCACATACATTGACCGTCCCTCAGTATTATCGAATCTCCTAACAGATATAAGAAGAGTGGACGAGCGTGTAAAATGGATTGCCCAGAGTTAAAATGAGCTGGGAAGTAATTCAAAAAGCTTGTGCAGCTGAAGATTTTTAATTGCCTCAGGACACAACGAGCTAATGCATTTCCACGTGAGACATACTGATCACTGATACTTCCTACATTAATCATAACATTCAGATACCTTTCAGACACCTAGTATAACACTAGCGAGCGCACTACGGTACTGATCCGATACTGCTGTACGTACAAAATGTCATAATACCGATTTGATACCGAGATAGCGATGACGCTCCTTTATTCAGCTGCTTGTGATGGGCCCGGAGACTGTGCCAGGTGCGGAAAGTCCGTTTCCTGGACGTCGGTACTTTGTTTAAGAGGCTTTCCATCGCCAAGCTCCTTGACTCTGTAGATATCTGCCGGCCAAGAGTTGCTACCAGCTTCTGCTATTTGTTTTCTAGCTATGGATTCTTCGAGCATCAGCGACAAGGACATCTCCGTCGTCGAAATAAGCAAGTCGCCAGGCATCGTCATTGAAGAAAAGGTCTTTCTTAATGAGAAAGATAGGATCAGTGAGGAAATCCGAGTGCGCCTTGGTATACTCACGACGGACGAGGGCGCCCATGATCAACATATAGATTTTCTTACGGAAAAGGCGCTCGAGATGAGCAAAGAGGAGGCGCTGGAGATCTTACAGAACGCGCTGGTATATCACGAAGACGATCTCAACTTTCCCGCGGGTGTGAAGGAATATATTGTTAACTTGCTCGGCAATGCGGACGGTGAAATCGACTCGGAAGTATACGACGTCTCTCTCCGCGTGGAGTCTGTTCTGATCAGTCAATATTCGCCGTACCCGGAAGTCCGTGCCGTCACTTCTCCTTACGATGATCCAAGCATTCCCGTGGAGACAATTCGAGCGTACGTGCTGGGCACGATCTGGGTTGTACTTGGCTGCTTTGTGAATGCGTTTTTCAGCTGGCGTCAGCCCAGGCTCAGTCTGCGATCCACTGCGATCCAGCTGCTTCTGTACCCATGCGGTAAGGCGATGCAACTTTTACCGGATTGGGGTTTTCAATTTCGTGGAAAGAGAATAAGTCTGAACCCTGGGCCGTGGACACACAAGGAGCAAATGTTTTGCACTCTTATGGTCAATGTCGGCGCAAGCTCGTCCAACTTCATGAATTACGTTCTTAGCCAGAAGCTTCCCGTGTACTACAACCAGCCATGGGTCAGTACCGGATACATTATGATTTGCAATCTTTCGATCACGATTATTGGATTCGGCTGGGCGGGTCTGCTGAGACGATGGTGTGTTTATCCTGCAAAAGCGGTCTGGCCCACGGTCCTTCCGACGCTTGCGCTGAATCGTGCCTTGCTTGTTCCCGAGAGCAAATCACGCGTCCACGGATGGTCGATTTCAAAGTACAAATTTTTCTGGATATGCTTTGGCGCCATGTTTCTCTACTTCTTCCTGCCGGACTTTCTGTTTACGGCTTTGAGCACGTTCAACTGGATCACATGGATCGCACCCAAGAACTTCAACCTGGCAGTAATCTGCGGCAGCTATATCGGCATGGGCTATAATCCGATCACAACATTCGATTGGGCGGTCATCAACTACTACTCGCCTTTGGTTATTCCCGTGTTTGCTACAATCAATAACTACATCGGCGTCGTGATTGGTTCGTTCGCCGTTCTTGCTCTCTATTACACGAACTACCACTGGACCGCGTATCTGCCGATCAATTCCAACCAGCTATGGACGAATCAGGGAAAGAAGTTCAATGTCAGCAAGGTCTTGACGGATGGTCTTCTTGATGAGAAGGCGTACCAGGCATATTCTCCTCCTTATATTTCTGCGGGCTATCTCGTTTATCTGGGCGCCTTTTTCATGATGTACACCATGTCCTTGACCTACGTTCTTCTCACCGAATGGCCAGCACTGAAAGAGGCGTGTGTGGGATTTTACAAGAGCTTTAAGAACAGGAAGATGAGTGTTTACGACCGACACAACGATCCGATGTCAAGGCTCATGCTGAGCTACAAGGAAGTTCCGGACTGGTGGTATTTGTTGACGTTTATTATCACGTTTGTGCTCTTCATCGTCGGAATTACCCACTATCCCACTCACACGCCGGTCTGGTCCATCATTATTACGATGCTTATTTCCTTCACGATGATGATCCCGGTCTGCATCATTTTCGCGACGACCGGGTTCGAGCTGCGGATGAACAACCTCAACAGCGTCATCGCCGGATACATTCTGCCCGGCAACGGCAACGCGAATCTGCTGAACAGGCTGATGGGCATCAACACGGACGAGCAGGCGGACGCGTTTGTCAGCGATCTCAAGATGGCCCACTACGCCAAGGTCCCGCCGCGGGCCGCGTTTCGCGGGCAGCTTTGGGCGACCATCATCCAGTCGTTCCTGACCGCCGGCATCATCATCTTCCAGATGGACACGATCCCCGACTTCTGCACCACCACGCAGAAGGACAAGTTCGTGTGTGCGGGAACGACGACGATTTACGCCGACAGTGTCATCCTCGGCGTGATTGGCCCGAGAAAGTTCTTTGACAGGCTGTATCCGCCCTTGAAGTACAGTTTCCTGATTGGGTTCGTCATAACTCCTCCATTCTGGTATTTGCGCAAGCGGTTCTACAAGTATCTCAAGAACGTTCATCCCGTCCTTCTTACAAACGGCGCCGCGATCTGGGGTCAGACTTACAACCTGTCGTACTACACGCCGGGTCTGTACATGTCTCTGGCGTTCATGTGGTACGTCCGCCGCCACTATTTCGCGTGGTGGTCAAAGTACAACTACATCCTGACCTCCGCGTTCTCGGCCGGCGTCGCCTTGAGCGGCGTCGTCGTCTACTTTGCGTTTGACTACAAGACGGTCAAGCTGGATTGGTGGGGCAACAGCGTGAGCACGGCCGGCATCGACGGCAAGAAGGCGGCCACGCTTCTCCAGGTGCCGGAGGGTGGATTTGGCTTGGTGCCTGGCACATATTAGTTTCAATGTCGCCCAATCGTTTTCGTGTACTTAGTTTTTATTGACATTTTTTGTCTGAGCGCAATATAAAGATGACACTTTTTTTTTTCTTTGAGTATTCTCTATCACTGTAGTATGGTACACGTAAGGCATCGCAAGGGTCAGCATCATAAATTGGAGAACCACCTCACTGCGGAAATAGGAAATGGTGAATTGGTTTCCGTTGTGATACAATCACAAACACGCTATAATTCTCAAACACGTAAACAAATAATACACTATAAAATATATTCAAATAAAACTACAATTCCACAGAAACTGGAATCTCACCCCTTTCACTTTCAATTCAGCAAGTTGCACTTTGCTCCAGCCGCTACCCCCGAGGACAAAAAACAAGATCCCAAGTCGCCGCCACGGGCTGCTGCCTAAGTGTTCATGTAGGTCGCGGGGTCGACGCCTTCCTCCGGGAAGGGCGCGATGTTGACCTCGAATCGCTCCTGGATCTTGTCGAGCACCTCGGCGTCGTCCTTGGAGGACACGAACGAGATCGCGAGGCCCTTGGTGCCGAACCGGCCGGCCCTGCCGACGCGGTGGAGGTACGAGTCCGCGTCGGACGGCAGGTCGTAGTTGATTGCCAGGTTGATCCGCTCGATGTCGATGCCGCGGCCAAACACGTCCGTGGCGACGCAGATGCGCTCGCGGAACTCCTTGAACGACTGGAAGCGGCTGATGCGCTCCTGCTGGCTCATGCCGCTGTGCACGGCAATGCTGGGGAAGTTGCACTCGACAAGCAACTTGTTCAGCTGGTTCGCGCGTGCCGTCGATCGGACAAAGATGATGACCTGGTTGAATTCGAGTGTGTCTAGCAGATCATTCAGCTTGCGATTCTTTTCTTTCTCTTCCAGCTTGAGGTAGTATTGCTGAAGACCGTGGAGAGTCAACTTCGTTTCATCGTCGACATAGATTTCAAGAGGCTGCATGGTTAGTATGATCGAGCAGGACAAATATACTCATTTTTTTCAACTCACGTTCTGCATAAACTTCTTGCAAATGGGTCGAATCTCCTTGCTGAGGGTTGCCGAAAACATCATGACCTGCTTCTGGTGAGGAGTCGCGCGGAAGATCTCCTGCACGTCGCGTCGCATGTCGGGCGTGTCCAGCATCTTGTCGCACTCGTCAAGGACAAACACCTTGACGTTGCTGAGCCGCAGGTACTTGTCGCGCACGAGCGCGTTCAGTCGGCCGGGCGTGGCGACGACGATGTGCGGGCTCGTGTCCTTGTTCTTGATGACCTCGACATCCTTCGGCATCGGCGTGCCGCCGTAGAACACGGCCGTTCGGACGTCCGGCATGTACTTGGAAAAGCGGCGGTACTCGTTGCGGATCTGGAACGCCAGTTCTCGGGTGTGGCACATGACCACGACGGACACTTCGCCGTCGACGGGGTCGAGTTGCTGAAGGGTGGAGAGGACGAAGACCGCGGTCTTGCCCAGTCCGGACTTGGCCTGGCAGAGGACGTCGGTACCGAGAATGGATTGAGGAATGCAAACTTGCTGAACTATTTAACCGCAAAATTAGAATCCATATTGTAAAAAAAGGTGCCTCCCGATCCCGTATTTCGCCAAAGAAAAGAAAAAGCACAGCCACACAGAAGTAGAGGAGAAAACGCCTAGTCACTGCCATCGCGATTTCGACATATTCGTCTCTGAAGTTCGCCGATTCTCATTCGAACCTCTTCGTGCCGCGTCTTCTAGAGAAAACGAGGCAAGGCATATCGGGCCTCGTGTGACTGGCCAAGTACTTCATCTCGGCTTCCGCCGAGCGCTACTTCCATTGCCACCGAGGACAGCGATTCAAGTCCGTCACATAGAGCGAACCCACAGCCACAGCTCGTCACAAAGAATAAAACCAAAACAATCGCCGCAAAACTGAAGGCACACGAGATAGTGCGACACTCCGAAACTATACATTCTCCAATCCGATAGATTGCATCCGTCGGCACGTCCCCAAAGGAAAATGCGCTCATCAGCCGAATGCAGCATAAACGCGCAGGGTCGACATCATGATCCCACAAGAACCAAAAAGAGCCATAAGTACATATGTGGCACTGTCAAAACAAAACGAGGCGAGGGTTCGGATTCGACAAAGGTGAAATGGAAGAAACGAAAAAAAGGAAAAGTAGTGTGGCGTGGACAGAAAGGCTTTCTTTGGCGAAATCGCGAGGGAGAGCGCAGGCAAGGCGCATCACTATGCGGGCTCAAACGGGATCGAGGCAACTCGACTTGCGCAGGCTTGCTCGAGAGGAGGAAATACCGCAACGGAAGGAAGATGGAAAACTAACCCTCAGAAGGATGCTCAAAACCGCAGTCGACGATGGCTCTCAGGAGCTCTGGCTTGAGCAGGAAATCGCGGAAGCCGGTGGAGTGGATACCGACATACGAGCCTTTCTTGTCGCCACCTTCGGCGTCCTTCGCGGCCTCGCCGTTGGCAGCGGCCGCGGTCACAGCCGGGGCGACTGGTGCCACCTCCTCGTTGTCGGAGTAGTCGAGGAGTTCTTCTTCGCCGTGATCTGCCATTCTGAAGCGATGGAGGGTTAAGTGTGGGGTATTCTCTAAATCAATAGCCAGATGACGAGGACTCGCTGGCAGAAAGATGGAGACGGATTCGCAGGATACACGATGCTGATATGAACAGAGGAAAGAGATGGAGCAAGTGGAGTGGACGAAGATGAAAACAAGGCCCAACCCTTACCCAAACTGTATTTCTTCTTACATAACCTGCTCAAATCAGTAGCAGCAAAGAAAGAGCACCTCTGACTTTTTGTTGTTGTATGTATATAATCATACGTGCCATGTTATAGTCTCTGGGCCGAGCTCGCGATGGCCAAGGACAAGCAGAAGTCGATCAAAAACCGCGACCAGTACTTGCGGGCGTCGTTTCTATATCAGGCCGCGCAGCTCATGGCCAACACTGGCCAGATCAGCCCCGATCTTGGGTCAGAAGGAACTGCTCCGCTGAGTCGTCTGTATGCAGCGCAGATGCGTGCTGTTGCTCGCAAGAGTGTGATACGGCTGTAAGTGCGATGGGTCTCTAGGCACACGGGATTGACAGTGCAGTGCTAACTCTGTGAGTGATGATGCAGGGACCCCAACATTAAGCGCACACTGTGCAAGCGATGCGACACGATTTTGAATCCAGGACGCACCAGCACGGTGTCGGTCGAGAATGGAACGGCGGACAACAGAGCAAGTGCGGATATGCTGGTGCACAGATGCAGTGTATGCCACACGGCAAAGCGATTTCCAGTGGGGAAGGACCGAGAATTTGTTGAGTTTACAGAACGGCAGGAGAATATAGCGAAGTAGTAGTTTGTCCATCCGACAAACAGCCTTCCATAGGCAAGGCTTGTAGAATGCAAAACGTCGTAGATTGCATGCATAATGGGCCTGCTACATAGCCATTACACAACGTCTCTGACAAAGGACAATTCGTTGTCCGACGGCTCGCATTGTCTACACATCTATCATCAAAGCGCGCGCCGCCCATCCAAACTAAGATCAGCTGGTGAACGGTGTTTGGACGTTGATTAACACTCACCCACAAGCGGAGAGCTTGCCGTCCACCGTCCAGCCCCGGCAGCATGGCATGACTAGTGGAGAATTGCAATGGATGTTTACGATGCGTACATGAAACACAGACGTGAATTACATGCATGAAGCCGTACTTTTATTTGTTCACGTCGGCGTACAGTAAATATATGTCTGTCTGCCAGTGAGAAAGTTAGGTGGACTTAGACGGCGACTGCCGAATTCGGCAAATGCGTGCGAGCGAGCGTGCCAAAAAAAAAGGCGGAACTGGATCTTATTGTGAGGGGTTTGGGGATCGGGACGAACAGTCGACTGCCCCTCATCCCACGTTCCCCTTTCCCCTTTCCCGTCCCACGTTCCCCCAGATCGCCGAGGACGGCGAAAGCGGCTGTCAATCATATGTATCATGGCGACATCGCAAGAGGACACCCGAGACGGCGGGCGCCGTAACGAAAAGAATGCAGACAGATCTTATCTCGGTGCACGTCAATCGCCGGCCGCTGATTGAGCTGATTGAGCTGGAAGCTGATTGCAAACAAACTGCGAGTCTGGGCTGATTTCTCAAGGGCCACGCAAGCCACAGAGGCAGAGGGCAAGGGTCTGTGGCGTGTGGCGTGTGGCTTGGGGGGCCGGCCGAGTTCGGCCGAACGCCGCCAAAACAGCCGGCCCCAGCCACTGCCGGGCCACACACCGCCACGGCCCAGCCACGGCCCAGCCCCGGTTCAGCCCCGGGCCCGTCGGGACTGCCGCCAACAGCGTGGCTGGTGCAGCGATAAGCCGGCACGCCGCGCCACAGGCTGCGGCCAATCACACGCCGCGCATTAGGCGCCCGAGCCACCTGTGGCCACAGCCCGCGCCACAGGCCCCCGAGGCGCCGGAAAGCAGAAAAAACAATACAAGTAGAATGGAAATCCGCCTCGGCCGAACTTGTCCACCTCCAATCTCCAACCTCCATCCTATACTACTACTCTCTACACTCTCATCCTCCTCCTCGCCAGAAGACCCCCAATGGAGCTCCTCGCCCGCCAGTCCCGCGCGCTCTGCCCGTTCCTCGGCAAGACCTCGCCGTCGAAGCTGCGCACGCTCTCGGCCTCGTCCTCCGCAAACGGCATCTCCAGCCTCCAGGTCGTCGCCCGCGAGTGCCCCGTCATGGGCGCCGCCATGGAGTTCCAGTCCGCGCGCTCGTACTCGACTGCCTCCTCCCCGCTCAATTTCGAGCAAAAGTCGTCCGTTCAGGCCAACGAGACCTCTCTCGAGAGCGTGCATGCCAAGGCTGGTGTGTTTGACACCTCCAAGGGTGAGTTCCGTTCCCACTTGTATCCTTTCTACTCTGAAATCATTCTGGTGACTGACGCGGTCCATTCACCCCAGGCATCTGCAAGCACGGCCTCGCTGTCATGCAGGCTGCCGCTGTTGCCTCCGGCAACGTCGAGGCGGTCGCCCACAAGGACACCAAGAAGAACCCGGACACCTTCGACTACGAGTCCTTCTACAAGACCGAGCTCGACAAGAAGCGCAAGGACAAGTCCTACCGCTACTTCAACAACATCAACCGCCTCGCCCGCGAGTTCCCCAAAGCCCACACGGCCAACGAGGAAGAGCGTGTCACGGTCTGGTGCTCGAACGACTACCTCGGCATGTCCAAGAACAAGGAGATGCTCAAGACCATGCACGACACCATGGACAAGTATGGCGCGGGTGCCGGCGGCACGCGCAACATCGCCGGCCACAACAAGCACGCCCTCGAGCTCGAGGCCTCGCTTGCTGACCTCCACTCGAAAGACGCGGCGCTTGTCTTTTCCTCGTGCTACGTCGCCAACGACGCCACGCTCTCGACCCTCGGCTCTAAACTTCCCAACTGTGTTATTCTCTCCGACCAGCTCAACCACGCGTCCATGATCCAGGGCATTCGTCACTCTGGCACTCGCAAGATTGTCTTCAAGCACAACGACATGGAGGACCTGGAAAACAAGCTGAAGGCGCTGCCGTTAGACACCCCCAAGATTATTGCGTTTGAGTCGGTCTACTCCATGTGCGGTTCGATCGCTCCGATCGAGAAGATCTGCGACCTGGCTGACAAGTACGGTGCCATCACCTTCCTCGACGAAGTCCACGCCGTTGGCATGTACGGCCCACGTGGCGCCGGCGTTGCCGAGCATCTTGATTTCGAGGCTCACGCCGAGGGCCGGCCCGAACAGACCGTCATGTCCCGCGTGGACATCATCACCGGCACTCTCGGCAAGGCCTACGGCGCCGTTGGCGGTTATATTGCCGGCTCGTCTTTCTTTGTTGACATGATTCGCTCGCTCGCTCCCGGCTTCATCTTCACCACCTCTCTCCCGCCGGCCATCATGGCCGGCGCCCGCACCGCCATCGAGGTCCAGAAGGAGACCCTCAAGGACCGCGTCGCCCAGCAGACCAACACGCGCTACGTCAAGTCCCGCCTCGCCGAGCTCGGCATCCCCGTCGTTCCCAACCCGTCCCACATCGTGCCCGTGCTCGTCGGCGACGCCGAGCTCGCCAAGGTCGCCTCGGACATGCTCCTCGAGCGCTTCAACATCTACGTGCAGGCCATCAACTACCCGACCGTGCCCGTCGGCGAGGAGCGCCTGCGCGTGACCCCGACGCCGGGCCACGGACCCGAGCTCGCCAACCGACTCGTGCACGCGCTCGAGGTCGTCTGGGAGGAGCTCGGCATCCGCCGCGTCGAGGACTGGGAGGCCGTCGGCGGCCTTGCCGGCGTCGGTGTCAAGGACGCCAAGCCCGTCGTGAACATGTGGACCGATGCCCAGCTGGGCCTTCACTCCGCCGCGGCCGAGGCGAACGCCGACGGCGCCAAGAACGACGTTCCGGCCGCGATCGCCGTTGCCGCGACTGCTTAAGAAAGAGGCTTTGCCTGTCGCTTTAAATTAAGATGGCTTGTATGAAAGATGCAGTGCTTCTGTCGCACGTTTATATTTAATTACTTTTTTTTTATCGGTGGACGGGGAGTATCGCAGAGATTACGTATAATAAAGAGATTGTTAAGATGGTGAACTACGACAAGTGCTATAAAACCCCTCCAGTTTGGTTCAACATAATAGATTCAGCAGAGACAAAAGTCTACATTCTATTGTCCTCTCAAAATACTCACGTCACATGCATTCCGTGAAACGAGGGTCCGATCCTAAGGGATCCCTTACCCGACTCTGGAATTAGCAGCCTCACCATGTATGGTTCCTTCCTATTGGAGCTTTCTATTGTTTAACACCGTTACTTGTGTCTGCTATTATGCTTGCTTGCATTGTTTTACTGAGGCTGAGAGCGGGGTAGGGCGCTTCAGAGAAGGATATAAAGACTGCGGAGAAGTACGCTTGGGAAAGACTCCAACCACCCTACGCGAAACCCTGGCTGGGGGATTCGGTAGTGGGACTCTATTCCGGCCCGGCCATCGTGGATGCCTCTCGCACGCTCTTGAATTCGCCTTCCAGACATGATGTCCAAAGGGCGGGATGAGTGCGGGGCGGCATCCATGATGGTACGGAATGATTAGAAGTGCCATTTCCAATTCCCCCCGCATGGCGGATCGCTTTCCCGACTCTGAACCCACGGCGACCTGTTCTACTCGGCCTCTCTTTCATGTCGCCTTCCTGTTGGTCATGAATATAGTTCCTTTCTATTGTAGCATTCGATATTGTAGTTTTCTATTGCTTATTACAAGTCCTTGTTGCTGCGTCTGATAGAGTGTATGTAAGTGCCTGGCTGGATCACGTGTTTGGACTGTCGTGCATCATATCCGTCTTGTAGCGTCACGAACGAGTCGAGGTCATATCCAATCGCCGACGTCACCATGGACAAGCTGAGTCTGCAAGGCTGGCCACGCCTGCTCCAGCGGATATCATTCCCGCGCCTCGGGCGCTACGTGGTGCGCGAGAACAGCTCGTCGTCGTCGTCGTCGTCGTCGTCGTCATCATCACACTCGTCATCGTTGACGTCGCCCGCGGCGCCCTCGTCACCGGACAACGACGCGATCGAAAAGTCGTTCCACGAGTACCTATCCCACAGCCCGCCGCCCGCACAGCGACCACGATCCAAGTCACATCTGCTGCAGCGGCTGCAGCAGCCGCAGGACGAGTCCACGTCGCCCGTGCACGTGCACTACTCGTCCGTCGTGGCCGTCCTCGACGACATCATCTCGTCCTACAGGCCGGGGCTGGCCGAGTCGCGCCGCGCGCGCGACGCGGCCGGCGTAAGGCTGCCGTCGCGCAAGTGGGCCGCGCTCGCGGCCGAGGTCCGCGCCTGCACGGACGAGCGCGACCTGCTCGCCGTGTTTGAGCACTTCTTCATCCGCGGCGGCATGGACCCCGACACCGCGCGGCGGGTGCTCTGGCATCCGCTCCTGCGCGGCGCGGACGCGGTCGAGCGCATGCGCACCGTCGCGGTCCTCAACGGCAAGCTCAGCGGCTGGTCGCAGAAGGTGCTCGACGGGTTCGCGCTCGAGCTCCTGGTCAAGAGCATCGTGCTCAAGGTCCACAC
This sequence comes from Lipomyces sp. NRRL Y-27488, assembly GCA_030556275.1. NCBI lineage: Eukaryota > Fungi > Ascomycota > Lipomycetes > Lipomycetales > Lipomycetaceae > Lipomyces > Lipomyces sp. NRRL Y-27488. The sequence goes on from JAKTPS010000099.1 coordinate 39,398, forward strand.
CGGCCGCGGGCGGCGCGGGGCGGCCGCCGGCGCCGAGCACGAGACCGACGCGAACGTGTGGAAGGCGTACTTTGCCAGCACGTTCGAGCACGTCTGGGTCAGGGCCATGCGGGACGGCGCCGTGTCGAACGACGCGATGCGCAGTCTGTGGTACCTCGCCGCGAGCTCGGAGACCCAGTTCGACATCATCGGCCGGACCGTGTACGCCTGGGTTGCCGAGCTCAAGTCGGGTCTGGCGGCGACGACGGAGGCGACGTCCGCGGCGGCGAGAGCTGAGGCGGTCTCCACGGGCGTCAACATCACGAACGCGGTCACGCAGATGTGGGTCACCGGCGCGACCACGCGCAACAGCAGAATCAACACCATCACGACCGCGTTCTTCAACGCCGCGCCGCGCGAATTCGTCTCGCCAAACACGGCCTTCGTCGTCGGCTTCGTCGACATTCTCCTCTCTGCCGCCGAGCCGGAGTGGAAGCACATCTCGACCATGGCCAACCTGCTCAAGCGGCAGCGGTCCACGTCCCCGCCGGCACCGCAAGGCACGACGGCCCGCCCAGGCGCCGACCTGGTGCTCGCGGCCGCCCTCCCCGCGCTCGGCATCACCGAGGAGCTGCACAAGCGGGCGGATCCGCTCGTGCCGGAGCTGAGCGCGCTCGTGTCCGGCTTCTTCAGCAAGCACTTTGGCCGAGTGAACGGCGACAATCATGCATCGTCGGCCGTGCTCTCGGACGTGTTGCTCAAGAACCGGCTGCGGAACCTCACCGGCGCGCGCGGCGCCAATGGCGCGGCCAAGGGCGACGGTCGGCCGCGCGGCAGCAAGAACATGTCGGATATTGTGACGCGGTTGATGAGTGCGTCGTTGAAGTAAAGTATCAAGCGATATATTATTTTGTACATATATTGGGGTTTTTTTCCGGTTTGGAAGGAGTATATACATATTTATTGTAAATAAATCAGGTGTTTGCCATTCATTACCGTCGTCGAACAATGCTATGCCAATGACGGCATGCGTTGTCAACTAGTCCCAAGCGACAGACCGAATGGATACCTCGTACGACTTGAGGTAGGCGCTGCTCGTGTAGACCTCGTCAAACAGGGTCGCCTCCGTCCACCCGTTCCCGAACGAGGCCCCTTCCGCAAACGAGATCGACCCACCCAGCCTGCTTCCGCCGCCGCCGCCGCCGCCGGCAGCGGGACCGGCCGCGGCGCCGAACTCGCGCTGCCGAAAGTCGCACGCGGCCATGGCGTGCTCGCAGGGCATGCCGGTGCGGCTCCAGGCCAGGCAGGAGCAGTACCGCAGGTCGAGGTCGACGACGTACTCGACCGCGAGCGGCGCCGCAAGCGCGAACGGGCTCGCGTACTGGTACTGCAGACTCGAGACGGCGTCGCTGCCGCCGCTGCTGCTGCTGGCGTACTCCGCCGGCATTCCGGCAGGGTCGAGTCCGGCAAACGCGTCGAGATCGAGTGTGGGATATAAATTGTTGTCGTCCGCATGCGCTACGGCATCAGCGGCCTCGCGTGCGAGATAGCGGAGGTCGAGCGACGCGGCGTCGTTGACTTGACTCATCATCGGAAGTGCATATTCGTCTCCGTAAAAATTGCTGCAGCTGCCGGCAGCGGCGGCCGGCGCCGCTGACAAGTCACAGGTGCCAGTGCCCAGCGCGCCGAGTTGGCTGAGCCTCACGCGATATGAGCTTTCGCCGATGCTCATGGGCGCTCGTTCGATTACAAATAGCCGGTCGCGGACGCGACTTGCCCTTTCGCGGGCCCGACCGAGCGCGAAATCCGACAGGACCTGCGACCTCGCGAGCATGTCGGTCGCGTGCCGCCGTCTGCGCTCAAACAAGTCTGAAAGCCCGTTTGTGAATTTCATCCCCAGCGCGTCCGGGCTGAGGTTGAACCGCGGCGCGGGCGATGGCGATGCCGTCTCGTCCGACGGCGCGCTGGCCTCCGGAACGCCGGCACTGTCCGTGCAGCAGGCGACGAACTCCCACTCGGTAACGATCCGGTTGACGTCCGCGTCGACGATGCCGTACCTGCGGCCGCCAAAATGGGATTCGGCCCACAGCGTCGCGGGCCAGGCCTGCAGGACCGCGTCGCGCTGGGCGGGCGTGAGCCCGAGCTCGAGCGTCGTGTCGAACTCGGCCTTCGTGAACGCGGCGGCGGCGGACAGGACGACGCCCGCGGCAGCGGGGCCGTGCGCGGCCGTGACGGCGGTGCGGAGCGCGTCGAGGCAGAGCGCGTGCTTCGTCTCGCTGTCGGGGAAGACCGTCGCGATCGCGCGGTCGATGCCGGCCGCGTGGTCCGACACGAACGTGAAGCCGCGGACAAAGTCGCACACGCGCTTGCACGACCACTGCGGGCTGTGCTTGCAGACGTACTCGACCACGGCGCGGCGCCACGAGTCGAGAAACCACGTCCACACGTGCTCGTCCTCGGCCTTGGTGACGCCGAACGCGAGCGGGAACGGCTCGCCCTCCGCGTCGCGCGCGGTCGCGACGAGCAGGATGTTGCCCTGGGCCTGCTCGACGCCCTCGTAGTCCGGCAGCGTGCCCCAGTGGCACCGGCCGAGCGCGACGACGGGCCGGCAGTGCACGAACCCGTTGAGCGCGCCGCCGTAGGTCCAGAACATGCGCCGGAAGTTGCACTGGCCCGGGTCGGGCAGGAGCGCGCCGCGGCCGAGCTCGTCCTTGAGCTCGAGCACGGCGTGCGACTCGGGGTCGGTCGTGCCGAGCGTGCGCGAGAACCGGTCGGCCAGGTCGCACAGGCGCCAGCACGCCGCCCGGCTGTGGATGAGGTGCAGCGCGGCCTCGCGCGCGCGCCAGGCCTGCTTGTATGTGATCGGCATGCCGTACTGGGAGTCGATGAAGGCGACGATGTCCTTCGGCGGGGTGGAGAGGTCTGTGAGCATGAGCGACACGATCCGGCGCGCGATCCAATTGGCAGACGCGGCCGAATTCGTGATGTTGGTGGAGAGGCATGTGTGCTGGGGCCTGTAGACTGTGATGACAAACGGACGTGAGGCGATGTCGTCTAGGGAAACCGTGGGAGAGGTCACGCCTGCAGGCGTGGTGGCCGCGGAGGATGACGAAGACGACGCGGCTCTCGAGCGGGACGAGTGAAGATACCAGGAACAGCCGGTCTTCTTGCAGCGCACGGTGTAGCGCATGGTGTTGGACTTGATGCAGCAGAACTCCCAGGAGTCGCGAATCGAGACGGTCTTGAGCAGCCTCTTGAGGTCGGCACTGCGGGCAAAGACCATGCCGAGTGCGATCTCGGGCGGCGAGGGCGGGTGCACATCGGATGCGTCGCTGTCGTCGACGGAGGAGTCGTGGTCGTGTTCGTGGTCATCGTCGTCGTCGGCGTCGGAGAGGTCGACGTGATCGCCGATGCTGCGACGGCTGCAGCAGTCGTCGAGCATGGCCCCGGTCCTTGTGTTCATGTCGCTGTGAGCAGCCGACCAGCCAAAACGGAACTCGCCAGGACAGAAGGGTATTATGTTTGACGATATATGGCAATGGATAAACGGCGAGCCAGCGGAAAACAAAGAAGCTAGCAGTCTCGCGCGAGAATGCAGGTGGCTGCTTAAGTAAGAGCTGGACGCGGTCGAGCAGCAAGACAGCCTTCAAACAACCAGCGCCAGAAGGCCGCAAACAAAATCGTCGATATGTTCTCGAGTCCCGGCGGAATGCATTCTACATGTTCTTTGTTCAAAAGCAGAAAGCACAAGAAGAAAGAGTCAACTAATTGTCGAGGTCGAGTCTGAGTCTGGGACCTCGAGGGCCAAATCGTGTCCAACCACTTCGGAGATAGCTCGCCATCCGGTATCGCCGAACGCTTGCACGTGATTGGCAAAGTCCGGGGCATATATACCTTCATGATGCCCATATATACTCGGGACTATGACGCAAGTATTTCCAGGTTCATATGCAGTTTGTTGCTCGGCGCATTCGAAGCTCTTCATGTGCTGGTGCTTTGTCGCTACGAGCTGGTGGGGGAGATGCATGAAATCGCGCGTGTTCTTGTCGTTCTCACAGTTCTCTCTGTATGATCCAGCTGCTCATTGATATTATTGTGCTGCCTGGCCATATCTCACAGCATTCTATCTCAGGGACTCTCCGGAAGGTTTGCACAGAATAGCATCACCTCGCTTATAAAAGAGAGTCGTCCCATGAGCGCCTCTGTTGCGTCTGGGTCTCACGAACGGGACAAGTTGAACAGATCCACCGTCGCCAGAAAAATGGCGCCCTCGGGATGCCGTTTCACTTAAACAACACCTTCCAAGACCGGAGACTTTGATTCCATCATGATATCAAACAGAATACAGGTCACGGGCACTTTCCAAGTACATCCATAGGAACCGTGTAGACAAGGGCGAACGGGACGACGCGTTTGCCTCAGCCCTAACCCCAAATCCTGGCCGGGTCCGGTGGGAACTCTGGGAATCGGTGCCTCGAGCCGGACCCTTTCCAGCACACACGCACACCCTTCCGCGTCGTCTGTCTGCCCCACAGCGAATCCGGAGTTGAGTGCGCAGCAAAGCCAAAACCCGCAATGAGTAGCGCCAGCTTCCTAGAGGTTCCGGCCTCGAAGGAGAAGGACGGGTCGACGACGAAGGAATCGAAATGGCGCAGCAAGCGGCGCCCGACGGTCAGCTCGGCCGGCGGCGGCGGCAGCACCGCGGGATCGTTTAATTCGAGTCGGCAGTCGATGATTCCGTCCATGTCGAAGAGCAAGGTCCTGAGCGATGTCCCGGACGACGACAGCAGTGACAAGGTGCGTATTTGCGGTGTTGGTGGATGTGAGGAAGTGTGGTACTCGCTGTTATACATTTAAGATGACTTACATGGCCATGGTGGCGATATCTAGGTTGGCAAGCTGATAAAGCGGCACTCGCGGTTTGGCACGTCGTCATTGAAGCACAAGAAGAATAAGGACAAGGACAAAGACAAAGACAAATACAAGCTCAAAGCGACAACCAGTCTCGGACTTTCATCGGGCAACGTTATCGGCCTTCCAACAGTTGCAGAGTCCACGTATCCGGCTCTGCCTGTCTCACGGTCGATGACGGTCTCGGGATCCATGCCCAGCAGCGATCGGCGAGAGATCGCACCGCTCCATCAGCAACAGAAGCTACCGCCACAACAACAGCAGCAGCAGCATGCACCGGCGCTCGTACGTCATGCAACAACCGCAAGCACGACCCCCGCACGAGGGGCAGCCGCCCCGTCGCAGCAGACACAGCGTAAGGTCGACGTCGACATGCCCATGCTTCCCGGCCTCGACGAAAGCACCTATCCCGTCGCGATCCGGGACTTCCAGGACGCCAACTTCGACCCGCAGACGCACATCCAAGACAACCTCGGCGACTTTGCCGACTACCAGCTGCGCGACTACCTCGACAAGCTGCGCGTCACGCGCGACCTGATCGCGAAGGACACGCAGCGGAACATGTTCAACAACTACAGCCAGTTCGTCAAGATTTCGTCCGAGATCGCCACGCTCGAGCAGGAGATCAGGAGCACGCGCAACATGATGAACGAGCTCTGCACGCTCGTCGTCGACATGCGGGTTGGCGCCGAAGCCGATCCGGATGCGGCGGCCCTGCTCGCGGCGAAAATGGACGCCGACGTCGGCGAGGCCCACAGCGCGGCAATGCCGATCTTGAGACGGCAGGCAACAAGACGGGATTTGTCAAGCACTGCTTCCGGTGTGAATGGCGGCAGCAACGGCTCGGCGCCGTCGGCCACGGGTGCCGGCACTCCCGGCCCTGGAGGCCCTGGCACGGCTGCACCAAAGGCAACGCAGCAGGCGCTCATGCGGTCGATCTCGTCTGCCTCACTCAAGAGCCTGACCGAGAGGAACCAGGCTAGTGATGCGAGCTCTTCCGGGAGTGGTAGCAACGGCAGGGCCAATGACGACGTCAGTGCAGCGGCGGAGAAGAGAAGGAAGGCCGAGTTGGAAGAGACCCTGCTCGAGCTCGACGTGTTGATCGCGCTCCGGCGCACCGACGCCGCGATCGAGACCGTCATGCGACTCAAAAGCGGCAAGTCCGCGGACGACGTCGAGCCCGAGATCCAGGCGCGGGCGGAAGAAATCTTTGACATCCTCGCCTACACGCTCTCGTCCGAGACCTTGTCGCGCAAGGCGACGGTCCGGACGCTCAACTCGCTCGTACGGCTCGGGTTCGAGACCGAAGTCAGGGACAGGTTCCTGGCCGCGCGGGCCGCGATCCTGGAGCGCCGCGTGGGCGAGGTGCAGCGGCCGCCGGAGGACGTCGTGTTTTACGTCGCCCAGGTGGCGACGATCACCTTCACGCTCGTCCGCGCGACGATCGATATCTTTTGCGAGTGCTTCCCGTCGGCGAAGCAGGCGTCGACCATCGTGGACTGGACGCGGATGCGGGTCGAGATGCACGCGGATTTCTTTGAGCAGACCATGACATCGTTTCGGCAGCCGCCTCAGGCACAGGCACAGACACTTGCCAAGAAAGGCACCGACGCGGGGAATCGTGGCAGCAGCGGCAGCAGCAACGGCACCGCCAGCAGCACGGACTCGGAGCAGTTCGTGCGGGCCGTCGCCGTGTCGCGCAAACAGGCCGACCAGCTGCGCGAGGCCGGCCTCGCGATGGACTTCATTCTCGAGAGCGTGTACGAGCCACAGCGGGCCGAGAGGCAGGACCGGCCGGCGCTGCCGCCGCCGACGAACAGCGAGCCCGAGATTCCGCCCATGTCGCGGCACCGGAGCCGCAGCATTGGGTTTGCCTCTGGCGCTTCTTCGACTGCACCGTCGCCGTCCCCGGCGACGTCAGGGGGCATCGTCGCGGCAAGCACGACGAGTTTGAACGGCCGCAGGGCAGAGAAGTCGCCGCCTCCGCCTCTTCCTTCCATGCTCATCCCGACGGCGTCGCAGTCGTGATTACTAGGTTGCCACGGGACGATTGATCACGTCATCGTTTGTATTGTTTTTCGTATATTATGGTTATTTGTAAATATTTGCATATATTGTGTTTCTGTGATGCATTTTCGGAAGGATGTGGTTTTAAATTATGAACAAACTAAAATATGTCTTGCTATATATTCTTGTGTGTATGTGTATATCCAGGGAGTTAGATTTCGTTTTCCGTGTATTTATTGTTTCCAGTGTGGTCTATGTGTAAAATATCAAAATGCTATGGGCATAAGTATTTTTCAAGTCCAATTTAAAACCGCATATCATTACATTTACTATCTTTCCACAATCCATCCAACACAAAGACACACGCGCGGGACACGCGCACACTCTGAAATCGGGTGCAGAAATAGAAGCCGGGTAACTTCACATAAACACAAAAAAAATGGGGAGAGAAGCCGGCATGTAGAGTACTATATCACATAGACCCAACATGCAGACTCCTCTCCCCAGGTGTAAAGACCATCCACACATCCACAATAAAAAAAAATAGAAAAAGAAAAGTTGACAACATACCCCGCACTCCGTGCCGATCCTGTTTGTCGCTCGCCCTCACTTGCCACTTCCACTGATCGACTGGCCCTTCGATCAGGTACCACGGCGAGAGCAAGTTCAAACCCGCACGGTCACGCCGTCGAGCTCCGTCTATGTAAGATATAAACTGTTAGAATATACTAAGGCAAAAGAACTGTTGCGCTTGGGATTATAAACTGTTAGAATATACTAAGGCAAAAGAACTGTTGCGCTTGGGATGCAAATTCAAAAAAGACATTGCGCACATACTTCCGTTCAGCGGGCGTCAACGGCCCCGTTCACCCTACCGCGTGGCCGACAATCGGGCGGAGTGTGCGGGACGTCCACCGATGGCGCCACTGTGCTCCCTCCATTCCCGCGTCGGCCGCCGCGGTGAGAACTTGCGGGTCACCTCTTCCCCTTCTGCTGATTCGCCGGGCTTGCTGCCGAAAAGCAAGTGTCGAGCTGTGTTGTCAGAATTAGCATCCGTTCGCTCAGCATAAACGAAAAAAGACAAGTCAAACATACTCCCGTTCAGCGGGCGTCAACGGCCCCGTTCACCCTACCGCGGGGCCGACAATCGGGCGGAGTGTGCGGGACGTCCACCGATGGCGCCACTGTGCTCCCTCCATTCCCGCGCCGGCCGCCACGGTGAGAACTTGCGGGTCACCTCTTCCCCTTCTGCTGATTCGCCGGGCTTGCTGCCGAAAAGCAAG
>JAKTPS010000009.1:0-34951 GCA_030556275.1 Lipomyces sp. NRRL Y-27488
GACCGGACAGGGAGAAAACGGATACTTTTTGGTGGCTTTCACAGTAGCAAGAAAAGTACAACAAAAATCGTGAACTGCAAGTGAGCGCGGAGCGATACCATGAAGAAAAAAAAAGAGGGCGGGAGGGGCAGATGGGCGCATTTTTATACTGAATATCTCGGCTATCCCTCCATTGCTATAATACCAAAGAGGATTTACTCTGCTTGCCAAAAATAGAGCAAAAGTATGTGAAGTGCGAAGCAGCAGTGTGATAGAGGGTGCTGCGATGTTGAAATGTGATAGTTACACTTTTCTACTGAAATCGGCGTTGGCTGTGATATCGCCAGGACAGGTTAATCACACGACCACTGTTATTGCATCATCAGTATTAGCACGGGTGGACGGTATTCTATACAAAACAGATGGCGACAAGAAACCTGGTATTGTCACTTTTGGCAGCACTGGCCTCCTGTCGGATAATGTGTGTGGTTTCTCATTAATGGCACCTGAGCAAATCCGAAGAGGGCGATTGCTTATTGAGGCAACTCTTTAATGTCTAACTACTCCACATATCTTCATGAAAATAAATATCCAACCAAAGAACACAGCTGACTATCCGGTAACAGTACATCCTCATTCTTGACCGAATGTTGCGACAAATAAGAACATGTGAAATATAGATAGTAAATTGTTTTTTGTCACGTGGCGATAGCACGTGATAGTTATCGTTGGGGCACTGCATCATCGAATCCAAAATCTGGTTGCGCAGTACATCTAAGTGAACGGCCAAAGCCAACCAGGAATAACGCCATGCACTTCCCGCTAATCGGGCGTCTGAGACTACTGGAGTGGCCGCCGCTGATCCTCGGCATTGTGCTGGTGGCGGTCGAGTCCGTGCTGCGCTTTGTGACGTCTCATCTGCCACAGTTCGTCCTGCGCACGTTCGATGCCGCCGCGAAGCGCCTCTACGCCGTGTTTCTGCCGTCGACGGTGCGCGAGCGGACGATCGTGCACGCCGTGCACGATGCGCGCGGGTTCGCGGAGCTGTGCGCGCTGTTTGGGTACGGCGTCGAGGAGCACGTCGTGCGCACCGCGGACGGATACCTGCTCGGCATCCACCGAGTGTTTCGAGGGACCAGGCAGGGGAGGCCCGCAAGAAGAACGCCAAGCAACAAGCCGGTCGTGTATCTTCACCACGGCCTGTTGATGAACTCGGAGATCTGGACGTGCGTGACGGACGCCCGCCGGTGTCTGCCGTTCGTGCTCGTCGAGCTCGGGTACGACGTCTGGGTCGGCAACAACCGCGGCAACAAGTACTCCAAGAAGCACGTCCTGCTCTCGACCGCGGACACGGCGTTCTGGAGCTTCTCCATGGACGAACTGGCCATGTACGACATTCCTGACACGATCGACTACGTCCTCGACATCACGGGGCAGCCCGACCTTGCCTACATCGGCTTCTCGCAGGGCTCGGCGCAGGCGTTCGGTGCGCTGTCGCTCTACCCGTCGCTCAACAAGAAGGTGCGCGTTTTCGTCGCGCTCGCGCCGGCACTTGCTCCCCACGGGCTCAGGTTCGGTCTCGTGGACGCACTGATCAAGGCGTCGCCGGCGCTCATGTACCTGACATTCGGCCGCCGGGCGATCCTGTCATCCGCCGTGTTCTGGCAGAGCATCATGTACCCGCCGCTCTTCGTGCGCCTGATCGACAAGTCGCTCACGCTCCTGTTTGACTGGCGTGGCCGCAACATCTCGTTCCACCAGAAGATCGCGGCGTACGCGCACCTGTACTCGTTCACGTCGGTGAAGACCGTCGTCCACTGGTTCCAGATCATGCGGCACGCGTCCTTCCAGATGTTTGACGACGACGTCAACAGCCCCGTGCGGCTCTACGGCGCCGCGTTCTACCGCGTGACGCAGTTCCCGACGCGCAACATCAGCACGCCCGTGTACCTCGTCTACGGCACCGCGGACTCGCTCGTGGACATCGGCAAGATGAAGGCCGCGCTGCCGAGCGAGACGGTCGCGATTCCCGTGCGCGGTCACGAGCACCTGGACATCGTCTGGGGCGAGGACGTGGACAAGCTTGTGATCCCGCACGTTGTGCGCGTGCTGGATGACTATTTCCATGTGCAGCTGGACGCTTCGGCTGCGGTGGCGGCAGCGGCAGCGGAGAAAGACGGGTTCGAGAACGTGGACGGAGACGACAACGCCGTCACGGCACAGGACGACGACGGCTACGACGACGACGACGTGACCGAGGAGTCTGAAGAAGTGGAATACGACAACCCCATCAAGGCTGCGGACCACGACAGTTCAAGTTCGGAAGATCCTGTCGCGGCTGTCAAGTACACTCGAACGCCGCCGACCAAGGGCTTCCTTTCCAATTCACCGCCGACCCCGACGTCTCAGTCGCCCACCCGCACCGACTCCCGCACGAGATCGACGTCGACCTCGTCGCACCTGCGGCGGCTCTCCGCCTTCTCCTCCGACGCCGGCGGCATCGTCCTCGGCAGCGCCGACCCCGTAACCGGACTCGTCCGGCCCGGCATGCTCGTGCGCGGCCGGCGGTCCACGAGCGGCGCCAACACGCCGACCACGTCCGCCGCGGCGGCCGCCGTCGCCGCCGTCGCAGTAGAACGGACGGTGGCGACGAAGAAGAAGAAGAAGAGCAAGGACGAGCACGATGAGGACGATGACGACAACGGGGATGCGGGCAGCATAAGTAGTCGCTTCGAAAGGACAAGCGAGATGGTTGGTACGGCGTTCAAGAAGGTGTTTCGGGATTCTGACTGAATATTTTCTTTTTTTTTCCTTTAATCTTTAATAGTTTTCTTCTTGGTGACTTGGCCTATTGAAGTTCGATTGGTACATACGAATCTATAGGACATCGTTGCATAATGAGATCCACGGGACGAAATGGACAAGAACATAAACACAGAAAGAGATCAAGGCAAGGACCACTTCGCGGGCCAGCAGCTCTCTGGCAGTCCAGTAATTGTTTGGACCACCAAACAATCAAGCCCCGCGTTCTTCTTCTGTTATTTTATGCTCATATGTTTTTAATTTCCAAATCCGGCTATAAACAAAATCGCAGCGAAGTGCTTTCTTCGAACATGTAGGGCTAGGGTATAGGGTATAAAAGGAGAAGTAGTTTGGGCTGGACGAAGTATAAAAATTGAAATTGTTCCAGCCATATTATTGCTTCCTTACTACTATTTTGGAGTACTCTTGCTAGATTAGGTTGACGGGCGTTAAAAATGTTCCATGATTTGAGCCAAGCCGGACGGCCATCAACCGTGAAGAAGCCGGCTGCCGGAAGATCATGAACTAATATGGCGACATAACCGCGGCAGAAAAAAATGCCCCAAGCCCCCCACGTTATTCAGGGCTTCTTCCCGTTGGGGAGTTCGCCAAACAAACGGACAACGTGCTCCGCGAACGGCGCACTGCGCGCCGACTTCGGCGCCGCGTTGCATGCCCGCAATCTTCCGCCAACGAACTACATATGATACAGGCACATATTTGTACATAGTAACCAGCTAGTTTATTTATTATTATTGTCCATATGTTGAACAAACAAATGCGAATAAAACATTTTGTGTGAGAGTAAAAACCAATATAAAGCTAAACGACCGGTCTTCATTGTGTAAATTTAAAAGGGTGGGAGAGAGAGTGAGGGAGAGGAGAGAAGCTAAGAATCATAAAGAATGGCGAAAAAGAGGCAATTACGCGGCGACCTTCTTGGCCAGGACCTCAAGCAAGGTGCTGGCGTCGGCGGCGAACTTCCTTATGCCGTCCGACAACTTCTCGGTGGCCATCTGGTCCTCGTTGAGGGCGAATCGGAACGCGGCAGCGTCGTCGATGAACGAGACCTTCTCGATGTCGAGCGCGGACGCGTCTGCGGCGTCGAGCACCTTCGGGACAGGCTCGGTCGAGTTGTAGAGCTCCTCGAGCAGGGCGGGCGCGATGGTCAAGAAGTCGACGCCGGCGAGGGCGGTGATCTCGCTGGTGTTGCGGAAGGAAGCGCCCATGACGATGGTCTTGTAGCCGAACTTCTTGTAGTAGTCAAAGATGCCCTTGACGGAGATGACACCGGGGTCGGCGGCGCCGGTGTAGGACTTGCCGGTGCTGGCCTTGTACCAGTCCAGGATGCGGCCAACGAAGGGCGAGATGAGGGTGGCGTTCGCCTCCGCGGCGGCGACGGCCTGGACGAACGAGAAGAGAAGGGTCAAGTTGGTGTGGATGTTGTACTTCTCCTCCAAGATGCGCGCGGCAAGAATGCCCTCGTAGGTCGAGGCAATCTTGATCAAGATCCTGTCCGACGCGATGCCAAGGTCCTTGTACAGGCCAATGATCTTCAGCGCCTTCTCGACGGTCGCCTCGGTATCGAACGACAGACGGGCATCGACCTCGGTCGAGACACGGCCGGGGACAATCTTCAGGATCTCCTTGCCAAACTCGACAAGCAACCGGTCGAGGGCCTCGGCGGCCTGCTCGTCGACGCTGCCGCCCTTCGCCTTGCCGTACTCGACGGCAACATCAATCAAGCTCGCGTACTCGGGCTTCTTAGCGGCAGCAAGAATCAACGACGGGTTCGTCGTCGCATCCTGCGGCTTGTACTTGGCAATTGCTACATTCGCCACAATGTTAGTCCGCGGTGCTCCTCGCCTGCAACACCAAAAGCCGGACCGGGTCGCCACTTACACTCAAAGTCACCGGAGTCCGACACGACAACGGTGCCGGTCGCCTTCAATTGGTCGAGAGATGAAACAGACATTGTAGCTAAAGGAGGAATTGACAAAGGACTGGGAACAGACAATGGCAAAGTAGAGAGAGAGCCGGGAAGAAGTTCGGGACAGGGCGCTGTGCATTTATTTAGGCCGCGAACCAGCGGGCGGGTGCTGGCCGGGGTAGCCCTAAACCACCCGGCCCTAACCGGGGCGGCGATGATCTCACTGCATCCCACGCGGTCCCCCGCGGCCGCCTCCACTCCACCCACGAGGCAGCCATCTCACGACTAAGAATTACATAAAACGTGACACACAGAGCAGCAAATCCTTGTCAATTTCATCACCGTCATATCCTTACACAAATCATACATTTACATATAAACACAGTAATAAAACACAGCGCACTCTCTCTAGTAACAAACAGCTCTCTCGCCGCCTACTTTACTCCGGCATGCCCGGCATACGCTGCCACGCATCTCCTCGTCCAACGCTCTGGATGATCAATAGGCCCCACTATGTCAAAACACGTTAGCAAACCTGCACATACAGGAAACCAAAATAGAAACAGGAATTCACTCACAGGATGTGGTCTGTGGCACAACAGCCGCTCCAGCACGACCCGTGCAATGTGCTCCTGGATGTCTTGCTGTTCCGCACCCAGTTGCGCATTCGAATACAAATGCAGCAGCAGCGAACTGAAGTAGAACGTGTGGCTATTCGGGTACCGCAGCTGGTTCGCCATCGCTCCGAGGAAAAAGAATCTGCCCTCTGCAGACAACCCAATGAGCAACTCGCGCAAAAAGGTAACAAACACGGTCTCGGTGTTAAATGTAGCCACGGCGGTCGACTGCACCTCTCCCGTCGCATTGTTCTTGGCACTGCTGCTCTTCATCTCCGCAACAGCCTGCATGCCAACGTATAGTACAAGCGCGTTCATTGCCACGATATTCGTCGTCACCGTGTTAAATCCCAGTCCGACCTCTGTGCGCGGGGGCATGGCCAACTCCTCCACGAGCGGCGCAATCGAGATGCTGATTGGATTCGCAGACTTCAGATACGCGTCGACAAACTTCTTCAGTCCGAATTGCTGCAGGTCCTCGCCCGGATCCCGCGCAATGACCGGGTCCTGCCTGCTCTCCGGGATCTTCTCGATCTTAAATCCCGCCGCAAACGGATCGGGCAGCGTCATGTTTTGTGGAAACGCGCTCAATATCAGATTCCGTAGTTGAATGCAGCAGATAGGCACCGCATTGCAAAGCGTGTAGTGGTACTGCGACAAGAACTCCGGCACGTCATGAAGTAGCACAAGCACGATCCGCAGTGTGCCCTTGTAAATGTACCGAATACTATCTGGCAACTCCGGTCCAACAAGATGCATGCCAATGAACTTCAGCAAAAGCTCCAGTAAATCCACAAATTGAGCCCATCCACGGCGTCGCTCAAGCTGCAGTATCTTCGGCATAAACATTCGGTGCGAAATCAACGACATCCATGCAAACGTGAACCCCGGGAACGCAAGAGGCTGAATAGCCTTGAATATATCGGCAATCAATGCAAAAAACTCCTCCTTGTACTCCGAATGCGTCTCCTCAATCTCCGACCATTCGCAAAGAATGCTGGAAAACAGCCGGAAAAATGGCTGACCATTAAATGATTCGGCCTGAGACTCGTGCGCATGGGCGAACACAAGGCAAACCACACTAAGGATCCCACGCAAATATTGCACCTTCTTTGTCTCGCCGTTGTCGTCATGAACACGGAAGAGCATGATCACGAGCTTTGCAAGACTGTCGACTGCAATCACACCGTCCTTCGAGGCCACACTGTTGCTGTTCTGCAACCGCAACTGCAGGTCTTTGGCATACGCATCAGCACAGAACTCCATAGCCGACCGGAAAAATATCCCGAGATACTTAGTATCGTCCAGTAATCCATTCTCCGCCATCTGGAAAATGAAAACGTAGAGGAACTTCTCGTTCTGCGCAGGATGTTGCGTCAATCGAACCCACTCGTTGAATATGTAACGCATTTGGTCCTTGACAGTTAGTGCTTCCCCGTCAGCAGGTAGGCTCGACGCAGCGGCACCTTCAAACGATGCAATCAGCTGCCGCGCAATCGGTTCGGGTTGCGCGTCCGACGCAAGCGCCTCCATAGCTTCAAGGCAGAGTGAAAAATCGGTTCGCAAAGCGCAGGGTGTTTCTCCCAAGATCGCTTCATGAATCAAGTTTGCAATAAACTCAACAGCCGGACGTCGTCGCGTCTGCAACTGCTTCGACAGATTCACATCCAGCTCCTGCGGATGTACTAATCCCATCTTCATCAATGTAACCATCACAGGCACGTTGAACTTGCGCTCATCCTCGGAATGAATCAGCCAAAGCACGACCTCCTTCGCAGTCATCGCCGAATAGTCGCAGAGTCGCGCAAGCAAGTACGCCAACGTCTCACGAGCAAGCTGCGAGTCAGCCGCTGTAAAAAGCACGCTCACGACAAATTGTGAGGTCCTTAAGATGATCTGGTCACGCATCGGCTGCCGGTTGACCACTGCTCCCAGAATTGTGCTCACTGCGACTCTGACCCGGTTATCCGGCGAAAGCAAATCAAACGAACTCTCGTTGGATTCTTTCACGAGCTTCAATAGCGACTCAATCGCCGTCTGCAGATTGGATTTCGTTAGTCATCGGGAACTGGACACTCGAACTAATGTCTCGCCTACCTGTATGGGTGCGAGTGCCTGATCAACTCCTGACCCTCTGTTTGAGGCCAGTCGAGAGAGATCCTGGTGAGCCCCGAATGCCTGCTGTGTCTCGCTAATATGTTGCTGTCCTGGCTGCAAAGGCATATCGAGATGATGCGCCTGCTGTTGAGCCAAACCCTGTTGCTGCGGCTGCTGTTGCTGATGTAGTAGAGGCATCATTCGCTGCTGACTTTGCTGTAGTGATATTTGCTGTTGTTGCTGCTGGCCCAACATCGGATGCGACTGCATGTGCGACTGTCCAAACTCCGCTGCACCGGCAAACTCACTAGTCTGACTACCATTCTCTGTTCCAGGGCCGCCAAACCTAACCTTACCGAAGTCTTCGTACACCTTCAGTTGTTGTCTCGTAAGTCCCGGCGGTTTCAGTCGGAATGGTTCCGGCAAATTCAGTGCATATGGTGATACAGAATCAATAAAAGGCTGTCGCGGATCTCTGCGTTGTCGTCGAATATACGCATCCGCAAGGGCCTCATCAACGTCCGCTATGCCCTTTTCGATCGCTTTCTGTTGAATAATCACACATGCCGGGTCTAGTTGCTCATTTACTGTCGCGTTGAAAACTTCAGGACCGAGTGTGGTATCGGCATAACCATTCTCTGCAAGCAGTGTTCTGATGTTGTTCCCGATGTTAATGCGTAGGGGCTCCTTGCAAGTAACAAGAGCAAGATTACTCGCCAAATAGCGAACCATATGGTGTGCTGCCATTCGCAGTTTTTCGTCATCACCTTCAAGCGCAAAATCCTTCATCGTAAGCTCCTTCGTCGCAATCTGAGCGATCGTAACCGAGCGTTCCACGACCGGCCCCATGATATCCCGAATGGCGTTTTCCACTGCAACCTGCACAATCCGCTTCAATGATGGGTGGTTCAAAATCGCGTTGCCGCTAGCGCCACTTGCAATAGGAAGATAGCTCGCAGACAAGGTAGGCGTGCCAACACTCATCGTATCAGAGGTACGCAAGCCACTTCGTGTGTCCAAACGGTTATATCCAGCCAGTGAGCGGCGTTCGAACTCGTCATTCAATTGTGGACGACCACCAAGAATATCTCCATGCTCAACTAATTCTGCCTTCGGTGGCCTCTCTCGAATGAGCGTGGACGCGTCGATCGAACCAATGTCCAAACTCAAGTTCTTACACAACAGCTCGATTTCGAATTTGAGATTGAGTTTCAGTTCTGCGAACTGATAAAGTTCAATCATGAGCTTCAGTATTCCCATAAGCCAGGGGTTCGGCGGCTTAAAAATCTGCGAATTCACCGATTGCTCTAAAACTTTGCAAGTAAAAGGCAAGACGATAATCAACCGATTCGTATCAAATCCTTCTATCAAAAGATCCTTGAACGAAATATTCTTGTGCTTAATGGGTTTGTCTCGCGCTATGGTCAATATGCCCAACCAGCCACCGAGATTTTTCAAACGACCCCGTTCCGTCGACGAAAGGACGGTTTCTGGAGAGTTCAACAATGAGATGATGCTCGCATAACTGTTGTACAACACTTGCCGTATTAAATGCGAGTCGTTAACCAGGTCAAGCATTTGAATATACAGCGTATGGTAATTCGGTTCTTGCTTAACGCGGGTGTCGACAAGATAGTTGGCAAACCACTGATAATGCTTCTCATCGAGGAGGATCTTCAGCTCTTGAGATTTTTGCTCGATGTTGGATTGCGCGATATTGTTCACGATAAACAGCACCTTATCCTGGATGTCCTCGTCTGGGTCTTCCGACGGCTGCTCGCTCGGACTAGCAGAATCCAAATGCAATGACCGGAAAGGAGGAGGTAGAGGGGCGGCTGCTGTCTCTCCATTCGTCCTTTCTTGAGATCCATCTCCACCATCAATACCTTCCGCGCTTGTAATGCTGCGTAGTTTCTTGTACAAAAGTGGCTGAAGATTTTCAAGCGGGGATATCTGTAACAGCAAGGCGCAATACTGCGGAAATGCCTCCAGCCGAAACTGGAACTGCATTAGAGCCTCGACGCCAAACTTGAACATCTTCATCTCTGGCGACTCTCTCAGAGCCTCTAGCACGAATCGTAAGGCAACATCCAATGGAATATCCTCCACAAGATGAAACTGGATGATCGCGCCAAATAACACCGCGGTGGTCGCCAATGCAGCTGGAGGGTATCCAGGAAAGAACCTATACTCATCAAAAAGCGAATGTACCATGCACGCAAAGATGTCTTGGTCGTTGGGATCATCCGAAGAACGAAGACTCTGCAAAAGACTGATGACCTCTGTGATGCTCATATCCTTCTGCATTTTCTGATCGCTCATTTTCTGTTCGTACATCTTTTGGTAATAATACTTCATCTGTTTTTCAACTTCGGGCGAGAACGTGTTTGTCGCACTGTTGGCCAGGATAGCGGCATCATGACCGCGACCAAAGTTGATGAGACGAGGATAGGTTTGTATGCATTGAGCCTGTACACGTTCCCATAGTTGAACATACTCCGCTGGGATAGTCCTGTTTTGGTAAATTAGTCAGACCATTAGCAAAACAATACAAATGTTGTCACAATTGAGGAACATACTGCTTCAAAAGAACATGGAGCAAATCGTAAACAACTTGAACATGTAGTGGCAAGGAATCAGACTGTTCGGGCACAAGCTGGGCGTCGGGCTGTTGGTGTTGCTGCTGCTGTTGCTGTTGCTGAGAGTACTCATTGTAGGCTTTGACATCCAGAAAATTGAGAATTGCAATGACAAAAGCTTGCTTGTCCACAGCGAGGTTTTCGTCAAGAAATTGTTGCAATGGATATTTATCTAGCTTCGCGAGATATGCAAATAGATCCAGCGCGACGAAATAGGGCTTGCAGTGCAATAGTTCCTGCAATTGCGACGCATCCACGATCTCGGTTGCAATTCTCACGATGATGCTGCTGTCGTACTTGTACTCCTCGCCTGACTTCTGCATAGAGGCCAGCAACTTCTCAAAGGCCTCCAAGGGGCTTTCCGCGCCCGCTGGGGGCTCGATGAGTGACGCGACTGATGCGGGGACAGGAGAAGGGGAATACCGGAATTTGACAGCGCTGAATAAACTCAATTCCTTCGATTTGTCGAAGAACGATGGAACCGGTTCCTGCAGAAATTCATTTATGATTGTAACAACATTTGCGTCAGTCAGCGTAGCGGCATGCTGAGCCTCGTCACGGACTATAGAAACAAATGCATCGAAATTATCGGCAAGGATATCAATTCCTAAACGATTGAAGATCAAATGTCAGCACTGCTCTAGTCAACAGAAATTATTCGATCGGTATAACGTACCTTGTGTCTGCAAATCCTTGTTCCAAGACCGCTTCGCACTGAGACCTAACACAGTTCTCTGAAGGGGATCAAGCTGGAAAGAGTCGAAGAATGCACGTAATTGAAAGTCTTTCAAAAGTTCAGTGTCCGAGGTCGAAATTGAATCAGCGAATCTATAGGACAATGATGGATTCGAGGCAAGGATGGATAATTCTTCAGCCAAGAGCCGCTTTGACATGGGCCCTTCTAGCGATCGGGACGAAGCAGCTGAGTATCCATACGACACCAATCGACGAAAGTATTTTTGATATACTTCAGGCCCGTTTTGATCGCAAAGCTAAAACAAATTAAAAAAGAACATATAAAACGAAAGAGGGGATGAGAAACCCCACCTGTCTGATCCTTTTAACCACGGAGTCCCACTTGTCCTCTTTGATGGTAGAAACTAAGACAACAATCTGCGCAGACACGATCTTCGAAAGATCGGTTGGGCGATTGCCGCCACCAGTAGAGCCCTGCGTGCTAGAAGCAGAACCTCCACCTCCCCCTCCTCCAGCGCCACTCCCCAGAGAGGACTGCGTCGGCGCGAGAGCAGACGACGAGGCCGACGACTGCTGTTGCTGCTGGCGTGATGGCGAGGCGGACGAAGCCGGGGTGGACCCAGAGGCTCCTGGAAGCGGATTTGCGGAAGAAGAGTGTTGAGACGAAATTGCGGAGGCCCGGGGAGAAGCGCGAGTCAATTCTTGCGCCGAGGTCAAGAGAAAGAGACAAGAAGACAAACGGCGCTAGCCACGAGCGATCTATTCACACAGACAAGTAATCGCCTGCAATTAAGAATTCGACAGTAAAGCAAAAACCAACTACCACAAAAAGGAACGAAATCTCAGAATGATGCCGTGATCGAAGTAAACGTAGTAGAAAGCGCGGGATGGATTGTCTCGAAAAAATCAACAGTACCTTCACACTGCTACAAAACCCTGCACTTACACTACATTCGCCATTCTATTCTTCCTCGACTATGATAACCAGAAATTATTCAATGATACTAACGACTAGTATAAAATGTTAAACTATACATTGATTATATGATACAAATTTAAAATGAGCGGCGCTGGCCTATACTATCTCCCCTCTGTCAGTCGCTCACATGCCTCGACTCCACCCAATGACTATTTAATCGCGGCAAAAACCGACCGACGACGCGTTGATACTCAGCGTATCGTGGATACTTGGAGCGGGTTATATACTCAGTAAACGCCGTAGAGCCCTGGAATAGCAAAACATAGCCAAACGCTCCAATCATCGGCCAGTTAATCCATATCCCAGTCAAATATACCGTCCAAAGATACGGCAAGAACCAAAAGCACTGTTCAGCAAAAAAATTGGCATGCTAAAGAAGCCAGTAAATGTTAGCGATATGCCAGTAATAGAGACCTATGTCGGATTGACAGACCCTGGAATACGCAAAGATACCACTGGTACAAAATCCACGACGAATCTGAGCTTTGCTGTAGTTTCCGGTCAAGACTTCATTATTCTTGTACTTCGCCTTCGCGCTTTGATAACCTTCATCATTCAAAATTCATTAGATTCTATACTGGAAGTCACTGAAAATTACAGCAAATAAATTCACTTACGCCACATCTCGTTATCAGCGTCATTCTCAACGACTATGCAAGCAATAAGCAAAGCAGCGAATGCAAAATCTCCGGGTAGCACAGGTTCATTCGAGAATTCCGTGAAAAGGCAGGCGGGTGCTGTAATCGCCAGTAGCAATAGGACCTGCGTGATACTAATAAAACCGAAGCTGAATATCAAAAAAACAACGTATGGCAACTTGGTCCGGAGGATACGCCAACGATAGTCCTCAACTCCAGAATATCCTCCCTTGCGTGCAAAGTTGTATGTTAACCGCGCAGACCAGATTGACACGATGGCAGCATATAAAATAAGACGAGGATTTATAATATCATTGACGTACTCGTACACTACGTAGTGCAAGATGGTAGCAAAGGGCAATAGTGACCAAAGTTGGTCAATCTAGAGTGGAGCCGTCAGTTTCCCTCGCCCTTGGCTGTGCCTCGACGTGGCAGCTCTTCAGCTCTTCGCAGATAACATACTTGAGAATTCTCATTCTGAATGGTTCCAGATATGAAAGAAGTTGCCATGATAACGATGTGACATAGAATCGCAAAGGTGAGAGGATAGCTGCCCTTATAAAAGGCCACAAATCCCACATCCCCCCCTACAAACTGTCGAACAAAGTCGACCTGCAAGATTATGGCATCATTGTCAATTTGAAGCATTGGCAATGCAGCGTGCTCTCTCGTTGCTGGATGTCAGAGATGGCCTGGTGTCTGTCCTCCGGGCAGTCTGTGTGATAGTGGGATCTGCGTTGCATCGACCCCAGAACTAATCTTTAACGTTTAATACCGCGCAGTTGACTAAAATCGTCAAGTAAATTCGGGTCAGGGGAAATAGTTGAGATTTTGTGAAGTTGTGTATGCCTGTCTCTGGGTCTGCTGTGATGCACACGTTCTTGTTTATAATAAAAAAATACGTACAAGTTTGACCTTATGCTTGGCTGATTGGCACTCCCCTATGTTTTCTTACGTTCTCCTGAACGTCCCATAATCACCTCAGTGTGGACAATAATTAGAGGGGAAATTTAGTGAGCTAATGGGCGTGTTACCCTACTGAAATTTGGCATGACCTTGCAGAATATGAGGTGCAGTGGGCCAACGCCTAGCCAAGCTCATCAGCTTCCACTTTGCGCACAATGTCTGGAGAAGAGGTTCATTTTGACAGGGATGACGTAGACCGTATCGTGACTCGAAGGAATACGACATCTGGATGCGTTATTCGCGAATACCTCCAGTTTGCATGCGACTTCCCAACG
Source organism: Lipomyces sp. NRRL Y-27488 (assembly GCA_030556275.1). NCBI lineage: Eukaryota > Fungi > Ascomycota > Lipomycetes > Lipomycetales > Lipomycetaceae > Lipomyces > Lipomyces sp. NRRL Y-27488. Next base: position 13,619 of record JAKTPS010000009.1, read on the forward strand.
CAAATTGACGAGCTTCCAAACTGCCGGCCCATCATTCGGTATTTTGCGTTGTATGTCTGCTTTTTGCTGTTCGCATACCATCGCGTACCAATTGGCTGACTGTTCTTTACTAGATGCAGGGATCTTAAAGGAAGAGAAACTGCAACGGAGATCTCGAATGAGAAGATGTTGAATCTTGGGCAGCTTCAATTGCCACCATTTAGCAACAGTTGATGATTCGCCATTCAGAAAAGTTCTTATATTCGAGGATAAAACCGACCGCCTAAGTCAGTGTTGCATTACATGGATCGGCTCACCCCCAGAGAGCCGTTCAATGGAAAATGCCGCAGGCAGGGCGATTTTGCATGGCTACAGCTCGGCGGCGATGCGAACAGTGACTTACATAGTACTTTTGTATTTAGAAGCGAATGATCATACAGCAATAGCCTTCAAGCTCGTCATTGAGCTGTTTGTGCTATTTCCAATTTTCCCAGCCTTCTTCGCCACAGCCTTATGTATCACTCTCTCATCTTCTGGATTAAACCCAGCCTGCTCAGACCCAAACTGGGCCCATGCCGGCGTTTTCGCAATGTAATCCATTGGTCCAAACTCTTTTCCGTCACTCAGCAATTCAAAAAACCGATCGTAATCGATGTGAGTGTACCATTCGCCGTCGATCTTGAACCGTTTCTGCGCAATCAAAATGCAGCAGCTGTGCGCATGCTCGGCAGCGATGTCGTAGTCTAGATTCAGACCATGAAGCGCGTCATTAAGCTGCGAAACAAAATCGCGCACTTCTTCGTAAAACGGCACATTTGCCATCGTCAGATTGTCTTTTGTCTTGAACGCGGCATTGGGTCCAGAAGACGAGGAAGTGCCACAATATGTTACTCCCTTGACTTCAATGAAACAAGGTAGCGCTTGTGCAACCAACTTTGCATATCCCAGTACTTCTTCTGCGTTAAATCCTTTGACGAGAGTCAACCTAAACACTGTTCTCTGTGACCTTTTCGTCTTGAGAATGTCCAGACATTCGTTGAATCTCTCCCAGAAATCCTGAATTAAAATTTAGCATCTTAATCTGAATCCAACAATTATGCGAAACATCAAACTAACCCTGTGCAATGGCTTATCGATTCTTCGCAGCGATTCCTTATCTGCTGCATCGATGGAAACGTACAACTGCGTAACTTGCTTGAGATCTTGCAATTGTTGCGGATGTTGCGCGTTGCACACCAAAAAGCTGGAAATATGTCGATCATGCAGCATACCAACAAACTCATTAATATGCGGATAAAAGATGGGTTCGCCAACCAAGCTCAAAGCACAATGCCGCACAGTGAACGCCTCTGCAAACCGCGCTGCTTGGACTCCTGGAACGCCGCGCATCTGCTTAATCTTCTTATAGTGCCCCTCCAATGCGCCTTTGAGAATCACGTCAGGCGGATCGACTTGCCACCGCCATGTTGTGCCGACAGGGTTCGTGCCATGGCGCCAGCAAAAGACGCATTTATTTGAGCACGACAGCGACGGAGTGGTTTCCATGCACAAGTGAGATTTTATTCCATAAAAGGCAAACTTGTAGCATGACCCGCGTCCCCGCAATGCAGACTTCGTCCACCGGCATATCTTGACTCCGGAATGACTGCCGACGATCGTGTAACCTTGCTTTGTGAGAGCGTTGTAAGTAGGCGTGTTCTTGCCCACCATCTCCTTCTTCGCAGAAGTAGGGCTGTCAGTAGTTCTTGAATTCTGGATAATCACGCCCATATCCTCGACGTCTACCAAATCCTTCGCATTCGTCTTCTTTGAAATTAGTAGCGACCGAGGTTTCACAATGTCAAAGTTCTCGTCCTGCGCCACGTCTTCGGTGTCGATTCCAGCTTCTTCATCATCCGAGTCCGCAATGTCGAGCACTTCGCTCATACTTGTCGGGTCTGACAGCGTGTCGCACAGATGCTTAATCCACTCGTCGAAATCTGTTTGAGCCGAGCCTTTTACGTCTCCCGTTCCCAACGGGAAGGCTCTAGGAGCACCCAGTTTCCCCATATACTTATCCACCAGCTGGGCTTGATAGCAAAACATTTCGCCGTCCCAACCTTCCTTGTCGCCCAATCCAAATACAGCGTATCCACCGAGTTTCCACAATGGCCTCGAGTCAATGCGGAAGTCATTGTATGTTTCCTTCATCGTCTCAATGACGAAATCGAGAGGAGATTCTGACGCATAGGATGGCAAGACAAACAAAAATATCGCCTTTTGAAGTTCAGCCGACGGCGTGACAAAGTACGCATCTAGGTCATCGAGATAGTCGATATTGTGAACTATGATTTTGCGAGGCGATATCGCTTTGGCGGATGAGAGCACTTGTTGCAGATGTGCAGCATACTTTTCCGACGTGCCAGTGAGAGTCGAATAAAAAATATAAAGGTCGGAAAGAGACGGAAGAGGCTGGGACTCTGAGCCTCTGGCTTTTCGCGTGAAAATCTTGGGGCTTCTTGCTTTTCGTGTTCCTTCAGTCGCAGGCTTGTCTGTTTTTACATCATTGAATTCCGCCACAATCTCTGTCTCTTTGGATTCCTTTTTCGCCTCTTCTGCGTTATCCTCAGAATCTAGTCGTCCACTGGTGGCGCCGCTTCGTCGTCCTCCGGTATTTCTCGTCGTGATCGGTTGGTAAAAGCAATATCGCCAGTAAACGTAGCAAAACGCGGCGCCGACAGCTATTGGAATACGAAGTTCGTGCCAGACATTTAATATCCGGCCTCCTGTCCCGATTACCGCGGAGCTCTGGGCTATGGACCGGCAGTTAGTACCATAAAAATGAGGCATAAAAGGAAAACGACCTACCCATTGTGTCGTGTTGGAGTAAGAGTGCAAAAGGTCGCCTGGCCACCTCGGAAAGTGCAAAATGATCGTTGAAAATGGCGTTTAAACCACGAAACTTTAATCGGCATCTCCACAATTTTAATTCTCAGTAGGTCATCCATCAACAGCATTAGGCCCTCATCTCCCTTGCTCCTCTCTTCTTTTCCGCAGATTGGGTTATTTCCGCTACGGCGGGTTTCATATGGCGAGCAACGCACGACGGCCGCAGCATGGGCCGTCTCTGGCGGCGTTTGCTGTGAACGGAGTGGTGACTGCCACAACAACGACGACTCTGCCCTCGCCATCCCCAGCTCCCCCGACAGCGCCTGCAACACCACCAGTCGCACCTCCAATGCCTTTGACGGCGCATGCCAGCACGCCTTCAGACAGTGCGACGACGACCCTGATCAAGAACATCCTCGTGCCGACCGAGTCGTTGCAGCAACCACTCGACCAGACCTTGCCTGCACTCACTTCATTCCCTGACATTGACATCGAGCTGTACGCTTTCATTGCTCTTATTTTGCGGCAATTCGTTCAGAGCTGGTTTGTAAACATATCTGGTGATGACGGCGTCGCCGACAAGAGCTTCGTGTACGAGGTCGTGCATGTCGTCGCTCACGTCACCCGTTCACTCGAGGAGAGGCTACGCAAGGTCGAGCTCGAAATGCTCTTGCTTGACGACATCCCCTTCGTCCTTGATGCACATCTGCGTGATTACAGACTTGCAAGACAGAAGGTGGGCACGGCGTACGCGGCCGGGCTGTCATTCGAAACCATGTTCCATGCCCTGCAACCGCATCCCGCACTGGTTCCGGATGCAAGCAGCGATCAGACCCCGCAACCTGGCTCGCCCTCTTCGGACGTCATCGAGCGCAAGTTTCTCTCGGTTTTGTCTAAAGGCATTCTGGCCGTCTTGCTGCCTTCTGAAGACCTCGGCTCTGCAACTGAGAGGACACTTATTCGATCTCTGCTCGCGGACGTTGTCTTTTGGAAGGTCATTGACAAACTAAGCGAGCCGTTCATGGTCCACGAGATAATATCAAAAGTTATTGAAAAAAGCTTGAATCTTCCCGAACCTGAATACATTCCCGAACCGGATGAGATTCTGGCTGAAAAGCAGCCAGACCCGTCTATACCTTCCACGGGGATGATGTCGGTCACTGTTGCGTCGGCGCGAACATTCGCCCTGTCTCTCATGACCTTCTTTTCAAACCTTCAGAGCGGAATACTATTTATCATTTCGTTCATACGAGCCACGCACGACGCCGACGCACAACAATCTTCGCAACTCCAAGAAGAACCACAGCAGTCAAAACACCACCGCCGACCAGCGTCTCTCCTCACAATAGCACTCTTTCCGTCCATCGCACGCCTCCTCAACCTACCCGCGCGCCAACCATGGCTGATGGCAACCATCGAACTAATCACGCTGCCGCTCGTCTCCCTGCCGCCCGGCAGCCTCATCGACCGGCTCCTAGACCATTTCCTACACAAATACATCATGACCTCGGCCTTTGCCTGTTCCGTGCTCGCCATCTCCCGGCAGACGCTGTTCCCCAACAACAGCGTGATGGCGCAGCCGCGCGCGTATCCGTCGGCGGAAGAGAAGACCCGCATCCTCAAGCGCGTGCACGGCAACATCCTCCGCGTCGTTCCGGCGTCCGTGCGCAAGCAAATGCTGGGCGACGACGCCATGCAGGGTGTCGAAGAACTACTGTCGCCCTTTGAGAACAAGTTTGCAAACAAACATTTGCTGTATTTCTTGTTTGACATCGTCATCGTCAAAGTTCTGCCGGAACTGGCAGAGAAGACACCAGAGGAACTCAAGGTATGGAGATTAGGCGAGGAAGTCTCGATTAGCTAATCAATGAGTTGGTTGAAAGAAGATTGAAGAATTGCTGTAGATTATTTCTATCTATTTACTGTAAAATAAGGTAATAATGGCACAGATACATTGCAGATAAACTCCGCAGACCTGTCACAAGGTCTACCTAAGCACTAGTTATAGAAAGACGTAAATCGAAATTAGAATAAGCAAATGAGCTACCCGGCATCTTCTTTTCTAAACATAAAGACGCACCAGCAGCTGAAAACCACAAAAACAGACCAAACCCACGGCAACCCCTAAGTAAAATGTTACGTATTAAAGGCAAATGGGCAGCAGAAAATACTCTCAATTCAAAACCACGCAACAGAACCGTCAATACCATGACAAACCAGACAATGGAACAAAAGCACAGAAAAAAAACATGAAATATGACGCTAAGGGACATATAGCCTTGAAAAGGACACAACCTCCCGTCGACAGCAAACGCATCCCTTGAAATTACGCAGGGCAAGACTAACCCGGCACTCTTCACACACTGCCAGACACTTGCAAGGCCATAGCACAATATTCCTCTGGGCGGAGTGACACACGACACACAGAGACGGGCGGTATGGAGCACCGTCTTCGTCGTCTCCAAACGGATCGAACGCATTTCCCGCGCCCGCGGCATTGGCAGCAGCACCAGCGGCCGTGCTACTGCTCCGTCTCCGGCGCTCGTTGATAAGCGAAATGAGCAACGCGCTTTCGTCATCAAACAACCTGTCCGAGTCCGAATCGTCAGAATAATAGCCGTCCTCGAACTCGCCCATCTTGGCACGCGTAACAATGTCGTTCGTCGTGAAATGCGCGGCCATGACGTGTGCCAATTGGCTCTCCTCTCGCGTCCGCGGGACGAGGAGACTGGCAAGTGAAATCTCAGTGCTTGCAAGCTCGGGATACAGTTCTGCCGTCATCGAGGTTGCTGGCTGTCGCTGCTGTTGCGAGAAAGTTGCAACTGAACTGCTTGTGTGCCCGTAATTGTCGTCATCTAGATCCGCCGCGGAAAAATCTTCATCGTCGTCATCATCCGACGGCTCGAAATCAGCCGACGGGTCATCCTCGGGCAGTTGCTGCCCTGCCAAAAACAGTGCGTAATAATCGTCATTTGAGAGAATTTTACTCTCCAAGTTTGCCACCCCATCCATAACCTCTTCATCAACCGCACCGGCAATTGCGACGTCCTCTTGAGCAAGATCGTCCAAGGACCGCCACCGTCGTCGCAGTCTGTACAATGCAGTCAAAGCGACACTCACACAGAGTCTGAAAGTCCATTTGACTAGGTTATACGCCATTCGCACACGATAGATAAGAGCAACCCATCTGACTCGTGACGTCTTGCGGTTACCTGTGCCCGAATTGTTTAGCCCATCGAGTCCACCTCCTACACGTGCGTTGTGACTCGCGTATGCAGACGGTGCGCCTGCCTGAGACGCAGAACCAGACGAGGCCCCTGCAGCCATCCCGCCGGCGCTCGACCTTCTCCCGTATGTGCTATGTCGCCGCCCATGTTTTCCTGTCCGTCTCCTGCCCTGACGCAGAGCAATCCCAAACCCGCTATTGAGGGCGGAATTGTAGTCACCAACGTTGTCCGCCGTAAACTTTATCCGCCGGCGCAGACTGGTTCCGGGCTCATTGTACGAACCGCCTTCTATGCTGCGGTCGCTGGTCTGTCCTTCTGTTTGATCCGGGCCTGGCGAATCGTTTATGTGCTCGAACCCGGCGCGGTGATTAAACTCCAAGGCCTCAACCCACGTCGTCTCCGGCATCGCAAGCGAGGGACCATCCGCCATATATGTGGCATCCGAGGCGGACGTGAGAACAAGGACGCCAAGCTTAAGCAAGCAAGAATAGAAATCTTCCGAAAGAGAGATGCTGACCGTGCGAACGGATGACTGCAAATTTGCGGTGCCTCCGGCAAAAAGAGAGGCAAGAAGGTATATCGACCCGCATAGAATAATGACATAGAGAACGGCGAGGTGGGGTGCGAATCCGATGACCCATACTGTTGGGAAAAACTGGGCGCGGCCGTGATAGGTTGAAACGGCAAAATATGTGAGCGAGATTATGCCAAAGAAAGTCGACGGAATGAGCTATTACCATTCACAAGTCAGCAAACCAAATATAACAACGCCATCGAAAAAAAATTATATCAAGCACGTAGACATACGCGGTAGTTTTGCAAGTCTAGCACAGATATGACCAAAAATGTAAGGTAATTCAGCGCCCATATCAGGGAAATGACAAGAACTTCCACCGAGGGGCGTTGAGCCGATTGTGCTTCCTGGAAAGCCAGGGAATATTCAAATAGCGTCATTCCCGTATCAGGCGAAGGCATTCGGCCCTGTAGCGCGCTTGAAAAGGTCTCCACGAAATGACCAGTGCAGAACGCCTTGTACAGGTACCACAAGATATCCGGCCCAGGACACTTGTCGCCCGCCGCAGTATCAACAGCGAAGTACTGCGGAACATACGGCGCAAGTCCAGGAGAGTAGCACTTCAGGGCGGTCAGCAGCGGGATGCTCGCACGAGCAAGCTGGAAGATCGCGACCGAACGGATCAATAACCGCGCAGATGCCGGGAGCGACTGCGGACGACGAACGGACGCGAAAACGACCGTGCGGTTAAGGATCACGGCCATGAGCATGCAGAGAAGTGCAAACGGGGACGTGAGATACGCGACAAATGTGCCAATGCGACGGTCGGGAATGTCGATTTCGGATGTCTGCTTGACGACCACCGTTGCCAGCGAGCGAAGGATCCGAACAAACTGCGATATGAACGGCGACGTCGCGGCCGGTTCAATTGCCGATGCTGCCGCTACATTGGCCGCAGCACCGGCAGCTGTCGACACCGCCGCGGTGAGATTCGCCGAGCTCACCGAAGAAGCGGCCGCGGCGATCGCGGCGGATGCGGCCGTGAGCATCGGCGAGAAGAGGTCTTCCGGAACAGCAACAGCAGCGGTTGCTGCGGACGCATAAACGGAGGACTGGGGAAGCTCCTGGAGCACGGCGGCGGCAGCGTTCATTTGGTCGTGGACCTCGAAGCCGCAAACTTCTACTGCTTGTTTTGGTGGAGCAGGTGGTCGTGCCTGGCGACGTGTTGGTGGGACGACAGGGTCTGAACTACTACTGCTCCACGAGGCGCCGCTCGCGGGTTTTGTGCGCAATCTGTCTTCCATCTCTGTTGTCATCCGCAATACCGGCCATATTCTGCTGACAAAGACCTCGGAAGATGTGAAGGACTACTAATGAGCAGATTTTAATTTAAAAGAGAAATGAAAACTGGAAAGCAAATCCAGCAACTATGCGACCATAACAATATGGCGGGCGATATGAGGTCAACACGGGACCTCAAGGCGACGCAACAAATAAGGAGGACCACGTATGCAGTAATAGTAAGAGATAATGCAGTACTGAGTAACTCTATAACGTAGGAAAAAATAAATATAAACAAAATCACGACTTTTTTCAAATGACTTGCCAAAAATCCTGACTTCTTTTAGCGTGCAGATGCTAATGCGAACGTAAACAAAGCAATGCATGCACGATCAAATGAGATGCAAAATGCACAATAAGAAAAAATGTTAAGGAACACCATCAAGAGCCGAAGTTGAGATAGTTCCACAGAGAATACAAGGCGGCTCGGACAAACAAATTGGATATTCTAAATGCACGTCAAGCAAATGAGAGACACTGGCGATTGTGGCACTCTAAGACACATCACTAGCAGGTTCCAATTCAGGCTGCAGCTCTTGCTTTTCGAGGACTGGGCTTTGCTGAGCCAGGCTTGCAGAAGCACGTGCGAGCTCAGTGATTTCCTGGACCAATTGGTCCAGTTTCTTTGCCGGATCCTGTACGCATCTCGGTAAGCACTCGCCAGATTAGATATAAACTTCAGCATTAACATACCCAAACTTCCGTACTCTCGGTGTCCTCGTCGTCCTCGTCGTCATCGAAGTCGTCCGCTACAGTGAAAAAAGAGCTCCGCCTTAAAGGCCCACGCCGTAGATCAAACCCACTACCTGATGAGTGACGTCCAAAAAATGACGAGGAAAATCTAGATGCAAATGTCACAATCGATGGATCTCTATCCCATGCATTGTATCCGCCACCAAAACCGCTGCTGCTTGTGGGTTGAGAATTCCGTGCAGTAGGCGAGGTCGCAGGGGTAAACACTGACGGCGGCGACGCGTAGGTTGACGTTAGAGGCTCATCGGGAGCCCCTAGCTCACCCAGAGCAACGTCCTCCTCTTCGTCCTCACGAAGTTCTTCGTCGAGATCCTCTGCGCCAAGCTCTTCTGCCTCTTTCTCCGAAAAGTCCTCTTCAACTGCTGTCACATCTTCTGTGGCAGGCTCAACCTCATCCGTGACAGATCCTGAATATGTACTCTCTACAGATTCATTCTCTGCAGATACCTCGTCGATAGTCTTCGCTTCTAATTCCGTTTCTAAAATATCTTCCTCTAGCTGCTCAAGAGCAGCCTGCTCGTCTTCCAATTCTGAGTCAATTGATTCCGCCGCTGCGGCTTGTGCCTCCGCCAGTTCGCGAGCGGCTCTCTCATCAGCTTCAGCTTTAGCCCTCAAACGAATGATATCTTCCGGGAAGAGACGCGACGGCGGGGGAATGGCTCGCGTCTCCCATGGAAAAATGGGAGGAGGAGGCGGCGATGGTTCACGCAGGGGAGTAGGCACCCGGGGCGGCGGTTGTTCGGGTGTAGGCGTGGGGCATCTCTCCACAAGTTCCGGCGACTCAAGCTCAATGTGCTCATTGGACTGGTAAGTAGGAGCCGAGGGCGAAGGTTCACGCACGGGAGGGGGAGGCTGCCAGACCGGAACCGGGCGCCAAATACGCTCAGGTTCGTTGTAGTGCTCCTCTGGAGCTGGCGGAGGTGGTGGAGGCGGAGGAGGTGGCGGTGGTGATTGCGGGCGGTGGTAGCTCTCTACATACTCTGGTGCAGGCTCCTGGTGTGGAGGAGGAGGAGAAGGTGCTGGCGGAGGGCTTGGCTGACGATGATGATACTCGTGGGGAATATATTCCTCAAGGTGATGTACCGGAGGAGCGACAAACGGGGTATCGTTGGCGTAATCATATGGCCTGTCCCAGGCATTGTCATACGCAAAATCGGAGGGAAGAGATTCGCCCTCGCCATGGCCGTCTGCTGGTGGTGCAGACCGTGTCGCATCCCAATCCACGAGTCGATTAAAGGATAGCGGCACACCTTGTCCCTCCTGTACCGGGCCAGCGGGGGGAGGAGGAGGTGGTGGTGGCGGAGGAGGAGGAGGTGATGGTGGTGGTGGTGGCGGTGGTGGATGATACTCCTCAGTCGTCAACTCATGAACCGACTCGTAAACGTGAGTATCCTGGTAATATGCACTCTGGCTATCCTGGACCTGGTCGGATGCAACCTGTTGAGGTCCTGATTCGTCCGAATTCGGTGTCGCCGAAGTGACGTCGGCGTGGGATGATGCTGACAACGGTGTCTCATGCAACGGCGTCGGAGCCACGGGCGCGAGATAAGCCGGTATTTCGTGCGAATATTCGTGTTGCGCGGGAGAAAGCGACTCTGGCGGCTGGATGGAATCGTATACTTTCCACCACTGGCGGAAGAGACGCTCGTTCACGTCGGTGGTGGTGTAAGAGTACCATTCAGGGACTGCGACGCTGCTGGGAAGTTCGGATGGCGGGGGCCGGGTCCAGGGTTTCGACTGGCCGATAAAGTGGACGACCTTGACGTCGTGCGAGAAATGCTGGAAGGCCGGCGCATATCTAGACAGGGAAACAAACAGTGTAAATTAGCCCCGATACCGAATTCGTCTTGGCGGGCCCGAAACAGAAAACAGAGTTCGTGCGGCGCTGAACTGACGTAAACCACGAACAACAAATATCAGAACAAAAAAAAAAAGGAGCGACAATCGAAGTGTCGAAATCGTGCAATTGCCAATTGCTTTTGCCCAATTGCTTTTGTCCAATTGCTGGCCAGTCGGCAAGATCAGCAGTCGGAACACGCCCAGTTAGCATCGCGACCAGGTTGACGACCCGCGACTGCGTGGCCAGAGACAACGGACGCCACAGCCGAAATCCTGCTAACTGTCGGGTTAGGGGTCTGCATAAACACGCCAGCATGCCGCCGCATGTTAGCGGCGCATAGGCAGCTGCATGCTTGCCGTTCCGTGCCGGTAGAACGTGCTCGCAAGTCAGAAGAACTGTAGCCACGGCATGTGGTGCGTCTCTGGCCAGCAACTGGACACCTGGATAGCACAAGCACCGACAAAGGCGGCGAGCAGCACAACGTTGGCACGAACACCGCACGCGAAGAAAAAGAAAATAAGGTTTGGGCGGGGGCGGGGACGGTGGACCCCAAAAGACACGGTGCGGATCAAACTTACTGGTAAGAGCTCGTCGGAGTGACGTTGTACAAAAAAGGCAACCGGGTCCAGGACGAGCCAAAATACTCGTTCAGCAGGCCCTGGTCGCCGCCTGGTTGGAAAAAACAAAAGCAACGTGGGTTAGCCAGCTGAGTTTAATTGCGATCAAACGTGAGTGAGGCGCAGGCCCGTCATACCGTCAAAGGACTTGCCGGACTCGCTTAGGCCGTAGAGAGCAAGAAAGTCGGAGTGCTTCGGGGAGAGAACGATGACACCCTTCAAGACGTCGTCAGCGATAAAAGGGAATCACGGTGCATAGTTATGGGAGAAAGGATGGGGCGGGGAAGGGAGGAGCCAGAGAACTTACGCTGTTGAAAATATCAGGCCATCCAGCATCCGGACACGCCTGCGGATCAAGTCAGCGAGCAGCCCCGCGGGAAGCCAATCAGGAAGCGAAAGACGCAAGTAGAGACACTTACAGCAAGAGAGCCGTCAGACGCGAACAAATGGTCCAGATTTGCCAAGGGAAGGACGTCTGCGTCGAGATAGATAAGGCGGTCGTACTGAGTTTGGTCCCAGAGGTAGATCTTCGTGAACGTGTAGTAAAGATCGGGACGGCCTAGCGCGTAGAGATTCGATGGACTGGGGTTCGCAATGGCCGGAACACTGATGACGTCGTCGTAGGCGGCAGCGAGAGCTGCAACAGTGGAGGGCGACAGCGCGCCGTCCGCGACGAGGATGGCGAGCGCATGCGAGGATCCAGTGTCGCGGAGGGCCCTTGCGAGGGCGAGGGCGCCTGTTGGAGAGGAGTGAGTAGATGCACAACGGAACGGCGGATCATAGGGGCGCAGAGGGTTGGGAAGAGGATGGGCATACCCGGCAGATAGTTGTCCGTGAGGAGGAGGGAGACATAGGCCTCGCGGACCATTTGGTGGGGCCGACAGGAGAGGCGAAGGCGCGTGCCGGCGGACGAGGACGAGAACGCGGACGGCGCGAGGCGGGAAGACGGCGCGGCAAGAGGAGAGCCGTCAGGAGGACGGGCGGAGGTGGTGGAGGACGGAGGAGGGCGGCGAGCAGGAGGAGGAGGAGGAGCAAGACCGCATCGCAATCGCAGGCGTTGGGGGCCGATGTCGTGTGGTCGAGGACCGCTTCAGTTGAGCTGGTTGCGCCCGTTAAGGTTGCGCCGGTTCCAGGTTCGGCGGGCTTCGCCTCGAACCGTGGGGCTCACCGCCCCTCACCCCCCCGCGCCGCACCGCCACAGTTCCAAACCACCCCCGCACGTGGCGCAGCGAGAGCATTCCTCCCAATCGGGCGTCCACGTGATGAACATCACGTGCGGCATAACCGCAGCGACGGCGCGGCACTTGCGCCGCGGTCGAGACGTTCGCGATTTGAAGTTTGAAGCCGGCCTCGACCTCTAACCTAAACCGCCCACACCACAACCACCATCGACAACCCTCCCCAGCTCGTCAAGTCGCACCGCCCCGGTCCTGCCTCTGCTCCCCCGCTGCCGGCCGCACGTCTTCCGCAATGCCCTCCTCAAACTGCACGCCGCCTTCCCCGTCTGCTCCGCCGTCGGCGGGTTTCTTGTGCTCATGCTGACTCCTTATCAGTCCTCTACGCCTGCGTCGCCCACGGCACCACCGTGCTCGCAGACTACGCGCCCCTGCGCTCCAACGCCAACGCCGTCGCCGCCCTCATCCTCCCGAAAATCCCTGCCGAGGACGACCAAAAGGTACTTTTGTTGTTCCTCGTCCGCCTGGTGGTTCTCTCGATAGACTAATCTCCGTCGCAGCTCACGTATATCCACAATAATTGGCTCGTGCACTACATCACCACCGCCGCAAACGAAACCGTTCCCGACGGCATCACTTTCCTCGCCATCACGCTCTCCACCGTGCCTCGCCGCGTGCCGTTCGCCTATCTGCTCGACGTGCAAAAGAAGTTCAACGAGAGCTTCTCGCCCGAACAGGTCGGCGCCTGCGACCAGCCCTATGCGCTCGCCTCGTTCTCCCACACCCTCGGCCAGCTCATGTCCAGAGCCGACAGCAGCAGCGAAACTGACCGCGTGGCCACGGCTCGCCAGGAGATCGACCAAGTCAAGGACATCATGTCCCAGAACATCGAGCGTGTCATCGAGCGCGGCGAGCGCATAGAAAACCTTGTCGACAAGACCGACCACATGAACCAGACCGCGTTTGCCTTCCGCAAGCGCTCCACTGCCCTGCGTCGCGAAATGTGGTGGAAGAACAACAAGCTTCTTGCCCTGATAGTCATCGCGGTCGCTTGCCTGATCTACGTTCTTGTCGGCTTTGGCTGCGGTTTGCCATCGTGGCAGAAGTGTCTCAACGGCGATAACAATAACAACCAGCAGAACAACGGAAATGCAAACGCTGCCGGTATCAACATGATGGATGGAAACTCGATGATGTCCTCGACTGCTATGCACGGTATACTTTGAATGCAATTGGGTTGCGTCTTGAAATACGTCAGTACATAGTTATTTTTCTCCGATATTTTCGCGATTGGTCGTCTCCCGCGCCTATATTATCTAAACCGCACTCCTTCCCATCCTTCCCCTCATTATTACATTCATAGACTGCATTGCTTAATTTTTTTAATTATTGGAACTTAATAGGCACCAGGCACGAGGTTGGCTTTCTTTTTTTTTTTTTTGGACGAAATTTATAACGATATGGAGTTTACTGTGTTGTTTTCCAAGTTGTTTATTGTGCTAGTGAATTCGTTTTTCTTCGCCATCGGATCTGGGTCCTGTTTCTATCCAGAGCATCTTTCTTTCTTCGTGATGAGGGGATGAGCAAACGTTGATGGAAAAATAAAAAGATCATGTCACTGTAGTAGTCCTGTTCGAGGTACATCAATAACGCCAGTGGGGACAATTTGACCCATGCCAAACAAAATACTGTACAAGATAATAAAAATATAGCCATAAAACTAATTCTTTTCGAAAAAGTCGTCCTCTTCTTCTTCGATGCCGTCTTCTTCCTCGTCCTCCTGCAATGGCTCCTCTGGCTCGTTGTTCTCCGCCCGCCGCAACCGCGTCCTCTTTTGATCACCTCTTTTGTCCGCTTGTCCGAACAGTAACGAGTCAACGTTAACTTCTCCGTCAGTCACCTTCTTCCCTACTTCGTTCCACCATTCCCGTCGCTTCTTGTCGGTCTCGCTCTCATCACCGCCCGCTGCCCCTGAAACCACTTTGTCCAGCCCATTGCCGACATACAGCGAGACGTATTTCCAGTCAATTGGGAAAAGAACAACGTATGCCAACTCCCTCTCTGCCTGCCACAGCCTGCGCTCGGCATCCTTTATCTTCTCTTTGTCGTCGCCTGGCAATGTCTCCAATGCCTTGCGCGCCTTAACGACCTTCCTATCTGCCTTCCTCCTCTCGAAGAATTTCACTTGTTGATACCGCTTCTCAAAATTCTTGTCCTTCGCACGCATTTCGGCCTCGCGAAGCTCGGTTTTCAGGGCACGAAGCGCGCGCTCTTGTTCCCTGCGGGCGAGCGCCGTCGTATTTTTCTCCTTTCGGTCATCGCTTGTTGCCGTCTTTGATGCCGTGTACTTTAAGAGTCGTTCGATATCGCGGATCTTCTTCCGAAGCCGGACAACCGACGAGCTGCCATTAGCTGAGCTAGCGCTCGACAGGCGTACTTCCTTAAATTGCGCTTTCTTTGCTTTCGGCATTGGTAGCTCCTTTATATAAAGCTGTCTTCCGGATAGATCAAGATCAAAAGCCTGTGATCACCGGCAGTCGAATTTTTTTGTTGTTGGGAGAGATGAGGTGGCTTGACCAGTCCGGGTAAACAGTGCAGGCCGTTGAGAAGCCAATCTCCCACGTCCCATCAATCAGCATCTTTCTCTCATTTTGCAGTTTAGCACCGGTATAAATAACCGCGGGTGTGAATAACTGATATGTCCCAGAGAATTATGGCAATACAATCGACGGTTACTTCTGAACTGTGCGTATAGAGTGAGAGACTATGAGAGACTAAACTACTAATCCTGAGAGAACTTTTCTTCCCAGTCCGTCCAACTCGGTTCTGTTTTCTGTTTGCAGGTCGAGGTCAAGTGCCCACTTCCTGGCTAAACAAACTGGTTGCATTATCTGATTACTGAACTGTTCCATTTGACACTGGCGTAATTCTGTCGAACGCGTGGCAAGTCGTTCCAATAAAGACGAGCGCCCCCACGAAATCCAAGTTGGCGGAGCCGAGCGATATACTTTACGCAACATAACTCGTTTGATTTGACACTTTTGATCTGACACAACGCCAGAAGCAGAAATAGAAGTTTTAATATCTGTATAAGTGCATGCATTTTAGGTCGCAGATAGGGATATTTACACATTTGCAAGATCATCATTAATCACAATAGATGCCTGCGAAGCAGAGAAATTGCTCAGAATACACATATCTCGTCTGATTCTTCACCGCTGTCGCTATGTTTATAACCAGTGCTCCGTTTCCGATGAGTCCATGAATTTCGCGGTTTCATTTCGGGCCTCGGTCTTCTTTTGCCGCTGCCGCTGTTATTGCTGTTCAATTCTGCCAATGCTTCCCGTTGGTCGGTGGCCAACGTGAGCGATAGTTCGTCGTCGTCACTGCTCTTTTCTATACCAAGATCAAGCTCAGACGCTACAGTGCTAATTCCTTCTCTGCTTTCGTTGTCGTTTTCTCTGTCTGAATAAGCCAATCGGGCATGCTTGCACGTACTTTTAGTACTATCAAGTGACGGTAATGCTCGCTTTTTCCCTTGCAGTGGTGAATCCTGCATAAGGCTGTCTTCGAGCTCCATCGACGTATCAATATTGTCGTAATCAACGCTGCTCGACCCGTTATCACGGTCATCGTCGTCCTTTGGCTGGGCTTGCCGTGGCATGCCTCTCAATTGCATTCTTGACGACAGAATTTTGCCCGGAGTTGAAAGCAGCTTGAAATATTTCGTCTGCATGCGGCGAGTGGATCGCGGTGTGAGACGCACAACTGAAGCAGGGGACGGTAGAAAGTCGACTCGAAATTCATGCGGCTTCTGCTGCAGAGGAGAGCTTGATGGCGACCTTGTCGCCGACGCAGACGAAAGAAAACGGGTCGTGCTAGCGTGCCCATCTGAAGTTTCATCCCGTTGACCGCTGCTGCTGCTCATCTGCGCGTCCAGATCGCCATCTAATTCGGCGTCTGGGCTCATGCCAACAGTATCGTCCACATCGCCACTTTTCGAGTCCTCGTCATCCTCGCGAATGCAATCCGGCATTGCCGTTGCCGGCAAACCAGTAGGTTGTGCTTCAACCCATTCTTCCATTGTCTCGTCGTACACCCAGTTCTTCAGGCTGAGTGCTTTATCCAGTCTGATTGCATTTTTCTCGACGTCCGCGCGCCACTGCACGACGTCTGTCCGATCTCTGAATGCGGCAGTGGCCGCGAACAACGACGCAAGTGCGACGCCGAATTTGGGAAGGACGTGCATCATGAGCTGAACAAGCGGCTTAATATGCAGGTCAAAATCAGTGAAGACGTCTATAATCGCCGTCCGGAGTCGTGCATTAATTGTGAAAGATGCGGACGGGGTGGTATCCGGCGCGTGAAAATACCGGACGAACTCGTCGTTTGGAGATGTACTCAATAAACTGAATTGAATGCAAAAAAGCTTCCACGCGGACGTGAATCGGGATGCAGCCGGGCCGATAGTGCGAATAATGCGGTCTAAGAATTCCATCGAAAAGACATCTGGCCGTTTGCAAACCAAGGTAGCGAACTGGAGCAAAACCTCATTGACGTGACGAATGTGAGGATGGCTCGCTCTGCGAACTTCACGACGGCAGAGGGCAAACACGTAGTTTATCATGTCCTGTAACTTGCCGCTGTGGTAGAAGGAGGAGTAAACCGGGTTCGATAGTAGACGCTGAAAGACCATCAAAAAGCTCGGGTTGAAAATAAGCGGCAGCGTGAGAGTGGGCATGAGATACTCTAAAATCAGGCGCGGCGAAGATTTTACTCGATGACTGAGACTGCAGAGTAGATCCACTTGAGATAACATGGCTTCCGGCGATGTGACTTCGAGTAGACTGCGCAATAGTAGAGTTCCCTTTTAAATAGTGTCAGATATGCCACGAGCTTTATATTTCAAGTTCATCTTTCTTCATACCATATCATATGCTTCAAGATTGACACAGTCAGCGATCAGCGCGGGTAAAAGATCTTTGCACAAATGCGCCTCGTGCGCAACGAGCGATGCGCCGTGGCCGATTGCAATATACCGCTTGTAAAAATTGAGAACATCCAAGCTGTCGTACCAGTCGTCCTCCGGAACAGTGTCGAGAGTGTGCACCACGCATTTGCCGATGCCAATCGCGGATTGCTGCGCCAACGTTCGCGGGGTGTCATACGTACGCGCCATAAAGTGGTGGAACGCATGAAAGATAGAGCTGTAGCTTGCAAATAGTTCGGGCGATGTATTTTCACGCAGAGATAGTAATAGGGCGTCCGCTTCGTAATGCCTGGTACTGAGGGCATTCGACCTCGAAACTTTTCCGTCTTTAGGAACCAATTTGGCGACACCCGACTTCTGTGACAATCTAGACGAGTAACATCTCTTGACTGGATTTGAATTCACGCGCGTGCTCTGAGTCAAGCCCCATGCTGAGATTGTCGAGTCCGGTGGCTGCACTGAGCCCTCAGCGCGGCCCGAGGAGGTTGACGTTGCCAGCGCCGGATGGGAGTCAATCAGAGCCCGAAGGGACTGCAGCTTGGCCGACAGAGGCCGCAGGATCCGGTGGCACTTTGCAGTATTCCATACCGGGGCCGGCGAATCTCTCGCCGACATGGTGCAAACGAGCCAAGACTAAACTGCAACTGTTCTAAAGAAAGAGAGCCGGGATGGCTGTTCCGGGGGCTATGTCAACAAATTACGTCAAGACGAAAATTATAGTTCCAGGGGTTATTCATGTCCCGTGAAAGCCGCTTGACCGCGTCGTCGTCGTCCTCCCACAGCCCGACGACATTGCGCGTGCCTTGCCACTGCACTGCGCTGTATAACATCCAGCACAAGTCTACAGTTTAGTGATCCGTTCCAACGCTCCTGTTTCTCTGAATCCTCAAGACCGACGAATGTTTCTACCTCGAGAGCCATGAGCGGGGATCCAGCCATGTCCACTCCACATATGGAAAGCGAAAGCGGCTCCGCCACGTCGCTAAAGTATCACATTGTTCGCCAGGGCAGGAACGACTACTACCTCTCGACGAACCCCAACGCGAAGCACTACAGCGCCGATGTCGGCCCCAGCTACTATATCCGTCTCTCCACCTTCACGGAATCTGCCGGGGCTTCACCCGACCCCGAGGTGGATCACGACGATCACGATTCGTCATTCTCAATTCTCGTGCTCGTCCACGAATACGACAATATATCCGGAGGCAGTGGGTCTCCATCGGCCGAGCTGACCGCCGAAGAGGTCGAACACCGCCTCGACGGCACGCTCGTCCCGATAATCCACGTTCAGCGCAAGGACGGCACGAGTTCCATGGACGTCACCGTGCTCGACGACGATGGCGGAGAGGAGTGGCGCACCACTTTACAGCTGCACACTGATCCGTACACGAACAAGTCGAAGTTTGTTTTTAGCGACCCATGGGAGAACCGGTGGGCTATTACCGGGAAAGAAGAACTAAGGGTGCGGATGTATAACCTCTCCCAGATTAGACGAATTATGCTAACGCGACGGTCGTCAAGTGCGAGTCATATCTGCGGTCAGAGCCAATTGCAAATCTAGAACGGAAAAAACTGGTCGGACAGAAGGTAAATATGTTTTCTACGTCGCTGCGGGTTCTGAGCTGACTCTTGTCGCCCAGGTCGGATGGCTCAATCTGAGTAAAACTGCTCTCAGCATGCTGGACTTGATGATAGCCACGCACATGGCTACACTATGCTTTTGGCAACTTGAGACGAAACCGTTCCGACTTGCCTCTGTGGCGACTGGCCTATTGCAGCACGACACGAAGCCGGAGAAGCAAAAGCCCAAAGGTCTAGCCAGAGGGCCAGGACTGAAGTTGAAAATGCCAGGGCGCAAGTCGCACAGTCGTACCAAGAGCGAAGCCTCTGCTATTTCGCCTGTACCGGTGACTAACCGGATGATCGAGACTGCGAATATGCCGAATCCTAGATCTGATCGGGATTATCAGCCACCTGTGTCGCAGTTTCAATCCCAACCGCAGATGGATATTCCCTCTGCGGTATTGCAGGGAGATTTCAACAGTCAGTCTCGACCCCGGAAGAACGAGGTTGATCCGCCCGCGAACGAGGGCGTTCATTGGCCCCAACCGGCCAGACGACAGGAGTCGTTTGCGCAATCTAGCTCACCTGCGGCACAGCCATCCGGACGATTGCGCAGAAAGCATCAGCAACTACCACCACCACCACCGCCACCGGCATCGCTAACGCAGACAGGAACGCGTAATGAAAAGATGCGCGGGCCTCGCGAGGTCATGACCACCGCAGCGTATGCCCCAATTTCCCAGGTTCCTGCGCTGCCTACCTCATCATATATGCCCGTTCAAGACACGCGCAAAAATAGTGCGTATGATATGCCGCTGCAGAAGGGCCCTGAGGGCAATGTACGGACGTCAACTGTGCAGCGAGATCCTGTATACCAGACGAATGGTACGAGGCGGCCCGTATCAATGTACCCCGGCATGCTGAGTGACGATCCAACTGCTCAGCGTGTCTCATCATCGACTTCACAGTACCAGCATTACCAGCAAAGCAACCCCAGGCCTGATTTTCAGCAACCAAGGAGGCCGTATTCTATGATTCAGGGTCCAACGCCCGCTTCACAGATGAGACCGTCGCCTCCGTCCTCCCAGTCGCAACTGCAACGGCATCAATCAAGGCCGCCTCCGCCTATGACGAGCTCGTTCAATCCCTACGGGCCCTCCGCCGTTGCCGATGCAGATCGGCAATACCACGGCGACGTCGACACGCCGGCACAGTATCGTCAGCCGTTTCCTTCTGGATATCGACCGGCTCTCGCAGAGAGCTCGCAGCCTAGAGTTCTGCACAAAGCGAAACTACCGACCGAGGACTCGCCCGGATACGTGTATGGAACGACAAGCAGTGATAAAAAGAAACACAAGCATAGAAGCATGATGTCATTCTTCACGTGAAGACAAGCATATGCTCACAAATGGGAAATTAGAGTATTTTGGATAGATTTTTGTCATAGGGATAGGGAGGGATGAAGGCAATAAATTAGCCAAAATTTAAAGTAAGTGGAAGAGATTTGAGTCAAGGTATAATGCTTGTCGACCAGCATCTTTGTCCATCGTTTTCCCGATCCGACTCCTTTCCAAACTCTCGCCATTGCTCTTCTTCACATGGGACTATGACGTAGTAGTATGATGCCGCAACAAACGGTATGCCCACTTAGTATATACCTCGCAAAAGGACACAGTGACATATCCTAATCGCCTGCTACTTGGGGTTTTCTGATTATTTCTCGTGTCATGGCAGAAGTCATGGCAATCGACCTGTCCGACGTGACATTTCTCGAGTTCCTTCAAGAGTCGGAAGACTCTTCCCTGTTTATTGCACGATGGCGCGACAAAGATTGCCTCATGAAAGTGGTACGCTTCTGAATGGCTTTCTCGATATCCGTTCTAGCTAATCATTTTCAAGTGCCATACAATTGTACCTTTGCCATACGATCCGCCTGATCTAGAAATTGACCCCTTCAACTGTGAAAGCCGTGCATATGCCCGGATGAAAGCAGAAGGTCTATGCGAACGAGGAATCGTTCCGGATTTTTACGGCACGATCGAACACATCAATGTCCGGCAATGGCAGCCACACCTAAGAAAGTTTGTAGAAGACGAAGTGCCTCCTAAAGCTATTTTGCTCGAGTATATACCGAATATGGAGCAAATAAGTTTGACTAATTTTTCGGAGGAAAAGGCTTCCAGATTCCTTCAGATTATGACCGACATTCACGAAGCCGGAGTATATAATGGTAGCCTATTTCCATACCCGCAGCGTGTGCTGGTTCAGTCAAATTCAGAAAGACTTCTTTGGAGTCACTTTGACCGTGCGCAGACATTTTCGCCTAATTCAATTTCGGGACATTGGAAGAAAATGTTTAAGACTGAGAAGGGATTAGTAAGTCAGTTTTTTGAGGCATTGGTACGATTGCATTTGATTTTCGATAGTTCTCAGCAAACTGATCTTTATTTCAACAGGCAGCGGATT